>CM051708.1:18084219-18149219 GCA_028022725.1 Lycodopsis pacificus
TGGAGAAGGCCCTGATGAGACATATCGCTTCACAGTTACACCGCCGGCTCACATCACAATATGATGCACTCGTCCCTTGCAAGTGAAACTCCCAAAAACGTTTTCAAACTCAAATCCCTGCAGTTTGACATTCCCTAAAAAAACATCACAGAGGACACACTGAGAGCTATACCGAGTCCGTCTGGTTCAGTTTGGGCTGTAGTTGCTACGGTTACATCCGCCTGAGTTAAAGAGTTACTGACCTTTCAAGTTCTCAGTAATCTTTTGAGTTTGTGGTGGTGGTTTATCTGATTAATCAACAAGAAAAAAAACACGAGATAAAAGCGTAATATACCAAGGCCTGTTCTGCATGAAAGTCATTTCAGGCCACACCAGGAAAGACAGAGTCGGAATTACACGCTGCATTGCTTTGTATTTGGTTTGTGATGCAAAATAGCTGATTTGTCCAACGTTGGTGGAGAGAGGGAACTTCATGTTTAGGAAAGACTGAAGTTATATTGTAGTGGATTGTACAGGTGACCTATAAAGCTACGTCAGGTTACAATAAACCAAAATGAATCTTCGAAAGTTGGGCATTACAGGTCAGTCAAGCCCTGGGAAGTCTTGATGATGATTTCATAGAGAACACCGCCTTTGAAAAATGTGACAAAATGAATAAAAAAATTCACAGTTGAACCTTTAATTGAATTGTGCCTGTAAACAATGTCCACACCTCCTGCAGGCTGTTCAGTGGGTCACCAGGAGGTTCAGCTGTTTGCAGGGCTCACCATCTAGTGGTCAACTGGTGGCACACACAGCCTCAGGATCAGGGCCATGTTGAAATCCAAAGTCCTGTGGACAAACTTGAACTTAATTAAAGGGACAATACACCAATTTCATACGTCAAATTCACTTTACACTTGCCCGTGAAAGACGTTGTGCCGTGTCTTCTGAGGCAAAATAATAACTCCTGATGATGTCATCAGGGTCAATCCTGAACACCAGCTCGGTTCAGGCTTGGAGAATATTACATAGCTTGGATGAACCTAGACCTGTGAAATCCTGTAAGAAGTAATCCAGGTCCAGGTTTTACTTAAGTTGTTTCTATTTATATTAATCATATATTTTTATGCATGGTCTGAGTAAATACCCAGGTGTGATTGGCTGCAGGGTGTCCTTTAATTCCCGATAAGTTAGTTTCAGTGGAACTGCCTGTTTATTGTTCAAAATGAATGTACTGTTTACATTAATACATGATTACATTTAATATCATTTGTTTTATTATCTTATTTACAAACATCTGTGTACTCTATCAGTGCATGGCATGGCTGGACAGCTTGTTTTGTTGTGAAACAAAACGGTCTGTTTCTCTGCTGCTTTGAGTGGAACTCTACAAATCAGAGAGTTTTTCAAACTGCCGAAATATTAGCTAACTGGCTTTAGAATGAAGAGAAACAAACACAGCCTGAAGCTCATTCTCCTGTGAGGATTTTATTTTGAAAGTTTTAGCATGGGTGGGCGGGTGTGTACGCGCGCTTGGCATCTCCAAGCAGCTGCGCTGTCGACGCACATCTGGAGAGCGGTTTCGGTCAGAGTTTGAACCCAAACTGCCTCCTCCAGCTGCGCGCGGAGTGATTAACAATACTAATTATAATAGTTCTCACCTGACGTGTCAGCGTCACAGAGACAGTAAAGCCGCACCCTCGGGCTCACGCGCCGCCGCCGCACCGAACAGCAGCTCCAACAGCTGGATCAGGGCTGAAACATCTGCGGCGCCTGTGCGTAAAATTAAGTGACTGTGACGCCTGTCCTGGATGAACCCTGGAATGACGCGAAGCGATCCGCGCGCATCGCAGACCGACGGGACGCAATGATGGTAACCGCTCATATTTGCGAGTGAAATTATCTGGAAGAGTTTAAGTCGAGCAGGAGCACCCGAGTCCGTCAGACGGGAATGAATCAGACGAAGTTTTCCTCCGAGGAGTTGCGTTCTCTCCCACCGAGACCACCGGTTTTACCCGCAGCTTCGCCGCAGAGACGGTTTGTTAAGTTGGGAAGGAAGACACGTGATGGATCCCAGCAGTGAGTGTGACCCGCGGGGTCTTTTCCTCTTTGTACAAATGAATTGTGAGAGATCATGATGTTAGAGTCTTGTTTGTCACTTTTTGTTGTTTCTCTTCTTGTGCTCATGAAAAGTCATTGGGAAACCCCATACAGTCTACTGGTTCTCTTCTATTTTTTTAAGGTACCTCAGAAGGAGAAGTGCTTTCATTGAGGGGAGGCTGGAGAATGATCTGATGGAATAAAGACAAAATGAATCACTAAACTCATAAAAAACTGAACGCTGGTTTCTGCAGGTTTAAACTAAGCGCTGAACTCCTCAACCTCAAAGCTGTTTTATCAAAATCACCAAACCACTGACAGTCTGCTCATGTGCCGTCATGTTCCATCACTGCGCCTTCTGTTGTGTAGCAACCAGCTTCATTAATATCATGAGTCAGAAACCTTAAATCTTTTATACCCAAAGGGTGGTGAAAGTGCAGGGAACCTTTGAACCGCGGCGATAAGAAGCTTACAGGCTTGGTCAGAAGTAAAACAACACTTCATTATTTCATGAATGTGCAGAGAGCAGAGAGCAGAGAGCAGAGGGAGGCATGGTGAAGGGGACTGCACAGCATTGTGCTCAAAGACAGACATGTATGTATGTATGCGCTGCACTGTAGCGAGCTTATCTCTGGGATGCAGGTTGTGATCATGTTGTGTTGCAGAATGTTTTGTGCACATTTTCTGCTACTCGTGCTCCGTTTTTTTCACACCATCTATCGACTAAATATTTTCTTCGTGCCAACATTTTATTTCCTCTCATACAAACAGTTGATCTCGCCTTCCTGGGATGTTGGCATCGCAGCGGTTCCCTCGACAGAAAGCCAATGGGATTTTTCTTTTTGGGATTTTTGCAGAAAATAAGCTCTTCGGCAAACAAACGCTTATCATACTTACACCTTTCGTTCAACAAGATTCACAAAGGAACACAAGTTTTATCATTTTCGAAGAGCAAATTCAATTGGCAGAAGTAAAAAAGCTAACGTTATGGCTACGAAGGAACCACAACAAGGTCACGTGACTCCACATCACCACCGTGAAGCTAAAGGCCGACCAGTCGCGTTTAGCTACTTTTTAGCGATCGCCTTTTCTAAGATGCGTAAAAGCTTCAAAATTCATGTGAAGGGTATTTCCTGACACATTTCATAAATCGTCAAACAAAACATGAAAATATCTTGAGCTTGTGTTAACCACTTTACTTCAGACACCTAACCAAAAGCCCATTCAAGAAAAAGATTGAATAAGAGTTGAGGGAACCAGAAGGGCAAAATGTTGACTCATTTTGGGGTTTTAGGACTAATTCCTGCAGCACCCTACTGGGAATGTTCCTTCCTCTCTTACTGCCCTTCCACAGCCAGTCAGAGGTACGGTACAAATCAGCTGGAAGAGATCCAGCGTCTTGATCACAGACCTCTCCTCTTTTCATCAGATCAGCTTCATCCGCTGGCAGTTCATCCACCAGCGGGGCAGCGGAGGCCGTGGCCGTCAGACAGCCCGGCAGGAGCCGCATCCATCGCCAAACCAACCGCCTCTCGGGCGTCTTTCATCGCGGCCCCGACTCCAATTCAGGCTCTATGGCGCTGACGGCGGGAATCAGGGCCTCGCTGTCCGTCCAAGCCAGGAAGGGAAGCAGTAAGTCACCACGACTTCACACTTCTCCCTGCATGTTTATCCAGGGATTTTTGTTGTGATGACATATAGAGCCAGCGGTTTTACAGATAAAGGCTCAGATTACTCGTCACAGTTGTATAAAGTCTTCTGTGGCTCTGGACAAGCTTTTCTAAGGGACCCCGATGATGTCATCGGGGTTATTCCAGCTCGGCTGAGTAGAGAATTGAACGGGTATGTGGACTTTGACGAGGGCGTTTAACTGGCACGAAGGGTCTAACCCAAAAAATGCAATCGATTGCATTATGGGAAACGTAGGATTCAGCATTGTTTGGCGCTTGAACCATTCTCGAAACTAAAAGCTATAGCAACCGCTTTGATCGTAACTAAGTACCTAACTGAGCACCTAACTTTAAGAAAGTGCAATCCTAAATTGCTGAGAGGGCTTTTAATTGGGGGTAAACAAACAAAGCCATCATGGAGACAAGTGGCAGTCATTGTCACTGATTTTCATATTGTGTTGGAGACTTAAATCACTGAAATTGACACCATAGTCTAAACAAAGAAGACATACAAATGTCATTATTCATACTTAAAGTGCTACATGTTGTGATGTGATTGTGAATGACATTGCTGCAGACGAGAAATGGAGGAACCAGCTCAACTGACACATGTCATTTCCTGCTCATATGTTTACTCGTAGTGGCGTATGTTATGATTGTGTCGATGATAAATGGCAAATCTGCCGTCAATAACAAGGAACCACAACTGAGACCCACCATCAAATCTTCCTCCCTTTGTTGTCACGCCTCGTTGGCAGTGATCCCCGCAGATGCTTTAAGAGCGGACGACCCGTCCGAGCTGTCCAATCAGATGACGGCTCCGGGGATCCTGAAGATCTTTGGAAACGAGATCTGCGAGGGAGCTCACTATAAGAGCGTCCTGGCCACCACGCACTCCAGTGCCAAAGAGCTCGTCAAAGAGGCCCTCGAGCGGTGAGACCATGTGTCATCTGTGTGTGTGTGTGCGTCTGCCCGCCATGTGTCTGCTCTCGTATGTGGGTCCCTGTGAGAGTTATATTAAGTCCATCCACGCGCTTCCTCTGCTGCACTGTACCTCTGCGCTACGTCATTTGTATATAAAAAGCAGTCAGAACGGTCCTCCGTGCACAAAGCGTTGGCGGTCGATGAAAGGAGGGCATGCATGATGTTGTGATTAGTATATTTCAGATGAAAGTTGACCTGACCCGCTGTTCTGTTTGTTATAATTGCAGTGCAATGCACACAGCGTGTGCCAAATAGTTTATTGAGTAGTTCTGAAAGGGTCTTGAACAAACCACAGATTTGTGTGAGAGACAGCCAGTGTCGGCCCAGGGCTTTTAAGGCGGTCTCTCCAGAGAGTGCATGTCAGTCAGCCTCTGCTTACTTTTCATCCAAAAACATAATGGAATGATTAATACGAGAGGTATTCAGCCTGGAGAGGGAAGAGTGAATCAGTTTTCCTTTCCCTCCGTGAGAATTTCACAGTGACATTTAGCTCTATCGTTGCTTGAGTTCTTATTCAGTCATGGGTCAGCAAATACATGAAGCACACTGCCAAGACTACGACGTTTGATAAGCAAATACCCGTGCTGTATGCAGGTCCAATGGACGATCCGTGGTTAGGATATGATGAGGATTAATTCAGGGAAACGGCTAATAACCCTCTATCAGTCAGCATATTTGTACATTGAAGTATTTTAAATTAAAGTTGCTCTAACTGCTAGAGAGCCAGACATTTGCTGTCAGGAGTTGGTTAGGACCAAACTAGAGCTAAAAGCAAGGTGAACATTCGTGTGGTGCATGTCTGCTTGATGTGTAAAGAAAAAAGGCAATTGTTTGCTGATACTTTCAGCGGATCAACTTTGTGGTAATATGTCAATGTTGTGTGCCCAGCTTGTTGCGTTGCCCCCTAGTGACCAAAAACAAAGACTAATGCAGGTTTAAAGTACATTTTGTGTGACTTTTACTGAACTGCGGACACCAGTGACAATTATAAAGCTAAATGCTAGCATGTAACACGAGCGGAGAAGAGTCATGCACTCACGAATGTCAGTCGCACAGCAACGTTAGCTGACATTAGCTACGCAACGTTAGCTAACATTAGCTACGCAACGTTAGCTGACATTAGCTACGTAACGTTAGCTAACATTAGCTACGCAACGTTAGCTAACATTAGCTACGCAACGTTAGCTAACATTAGCTACTGCTCAGAGTCAGACCAACCAAGACTGTGTTGACTACGTGTATTGAATTGAGCAAGGGTGCATTTTACAGAGTCTTTCTTTGTGGCCCCCATGTGTTGAATTGTTATGTACTCATAGCTGCTTCAAAAATAATAAATAATATCGGAATGCTTGTGCAGTACCCGTTTGTGTATGTAGTAAAATTAGAAAACACTGCTGAAAATTGGTTATGATGCTTTCAAGTCCATCATCACTGGGTTGGACACTTTGGGGGTACGAATGAGATGCTGCGAGCACTGAAACCTTTTCAAATCTTAGGTATAGATATTGTTTTCAAATGCGCTTTACAATGCAAGAAGCCAGTTTCAAGCACTCTTTGATTGTGAAATAAATTTTCTTGCGTTCCTTTTGTCATCCTGATGATAATATCTGTCTTGACATTGTCATCTAGGTATGGCCTGTGCAAGGAGGAGGCAAAGTCCTATGTTCTGTGCGACACCATTGGCTCCACCGGAGAACATCGGTGGAGGACGGAGGGGTTCCGCGTCGTGAGCGACAACGAGAGGCCCCTCATCCTGCAGTCGCTATGGAAACCCAGAGAAGGCCTGGCGCGGCGGTTCGAAATCCAGAGGAGGAGCTCGATAGAGGAGAAGACGTCCAAAGACAAAGACACCGTCACTGCCGGTACAGTGTCAGAACCCGCGTCCTCATTCAGGGTGTCGGCATGTCCCGGAATAACAGCTTGTGCCATTAAATGAAGTATTGTCAGTGTTAAATCCACTTTTAGAGTTCTCACAGTAAAAATGTGGTTTGTTGGCACGTTGTTTTTCCAGTAAAAAATCAGCCAAGCCACACAGACCAAACCATATTTTAATAGCTTCACGATTTCTTTTTTGTTTTCCGTGTTTCAATTTGTTACAATTTTTTTATTTAAAAATAAAGCTTGACACAGCAAATTATCTCATCCACTGATATTTACAAAGCATGATGCAGCGGAGCAAGACCTTCCGTAGACGCTGGACACCACGGCACCGTGCGTGAACGTGCAGGGTGAACCGCTCGCTATCACCTCTACCGCGGGGCCCCCGGCTGTGGTTGACACAGCTGTGGCGGCGATGTACGAGTGCGTCCTGTTTTGTGTTTTGCTTTTATGAATGGCGCAGCTTGTGATAGCGCTCTATCAGTGTCAGCTTGTGGATGCCTGCTGAGTGGGTGAACTTTTTCTATGTTATTTCCATGAGCGCTGTCTTTCTTTCCACTGAGGTCTGTTTCCTGTGTGGGGCTTCTCCGTGTTGACTCTGGCATGTGCGCACGACGTACAAATGGGCTCACACACACCTCCGCCTATTTGAGGAAAGAAACGTGTGTTGCCCTATCGCTACATGCCATTACTCATGTGCTTCACGTATTTATATAGCAGCTCAATTTGCACATATTTGTACTGCAGGGTTCAATCAAATCCCCAACGGTTTTGTTTGTTCATTCATCTCCCCGTTAGGTATCAATGCCCAGGCTCGAAAGCTGCAGAAGAGCCGCTCCAGAGTGACCTCCACCCTCATAGAGAGGACCAAGGGACGAGGCCACCAACTGTGGAGGAGCAGAAGTGAGATGGACCTCTTAGATTCTGACACAGAGGCCAAACAGGACAGCGATCGTGATGAATGTCGCAAGGATCGAAGCGAGAGTCTGAATCAAACTTCGGCGCAGAGCTCCGAGGGCCCGGGAAGGAGCCCGGGACAGAACCGCATTCACGGCCCGGCAGTCCCCTCCGAGGGGGACGGTGGGTCGCAGCCCAAAACAGAGGGCCTCTGTCCGCCGAGGCCGAGGGGCGAGCGGGAAGGAGAGGAGTCGGAGAGGGAGGAGACGGAGAGCAGCGACGATAACACCACACAGTACTCCATTCACCCTCCTCACGACTGTCCGTACCTGCTGCTGCTGCAGGGCTGCAGCCCAGCACAGGTATCTCATTCAGACACACAACGGTGTTGGGGGGGGGGGGGGTTGGAGGAGCTAGGTGCAGGCTAGGTGTAGGCGCCAACATCAGCGACTGTAACATTCAGCTTTCAAGGTCCTTTGACCATTCTATGTCTCCTTTCTGATGATTGACAGGTGACAGATAGTACTGCAAAATGAGGCCTAAAATCGAAAAGTGAGTCATAATCTTCCGGTTGCCACAAAGTCAATGCTTTTTTCTTCAGATTTGGGAAGTTCACACGTTAGCAACCCCAGCCAACATTTGCCGACACGGCGTTTTTTGCCAAACACATCAGATAGCCTTCACCCTAAAAGACCCTTTCCTGAAATGTTTCAGAAATTGCTCAGAATCTGCCCTTGTTATTGTAAACTGCATACACTTGGCTTGCTACAGTAACTAAAGGCTTTACTGCTGACATGTTGACACGTGTACTGTATTACATTTAAATTGATCCGTGGAGTAACTACTGCAATATGCCCTTTACTCACTGTGAAGTGGTCCAACAGCATGTTTTCTCAAGCTAAAGAGAGAGAGAGACAGACAGAGAATCATTATAGGAAAGGTCAGCAAACAGCACGTCGAAAAAAGATGTGAAAACACCGATCAGGAAACAGAAAAAGACAACCCAGGCACTGCTTCCTGGCTGATTACACATGGTGTTAACGGCGAGCAACTGCCACACACACGCAGGCACGCAGAGGCTCTGCGTCACAGATGTTTTCCCAAAAGACCCGTCGTAAGAATATAATCATCCACCAATGAGAAACACTATTGTGAACAAGGTTTAGGGAGTTTATTCGTGAATTAATTCAGCCGGTTAAATCTGTCCCGTTGAAAAAGACAGAGGAATGTTAAACATAATAATCCCTGCGAATTGTGCTCGTTTATTAATCTGTGATCAATGAAAGACTGTGTGTCTAATCGGGCTTGGATCAAGTCTTCTAATACCTCCGCATGGTTGGACCGCTGGCGTTGAGAGAGAGACTGTTGCCACGTTGCCGGTGGCGGACGTAACGCTGACAGAGCAGAGCTGAAAGGAGAGTGAATATTGGACTTGGATTCGTCCGGTGGCCAGAAACATGACGTCAAATGAATGCCGATGTCGCTCCGTGTCCACCGAGTGTGGGAAAAAGGAAACCGTTTGCTAACACGGCCATACAAACTGTAGTCACCTTAATAAGGTGAGATAGAAAGAGAGGTGAGCTGGCAGCACGTCTGATCAAACGTAGAAGAACAGAACGGCGGCGCCTGCAGGAACATATCGATAGAAGATCAAAATGAGAATAAACTGCTGTAATGAGTTTGAGACAAAAAACAAAAGAATGGAGAAGATCAACTCAATTGTTGCAGATTGTGTAGCAACTTGTCATTTGTCTCCGCCCTCAGGACTTTGTCATCTACCTCCTCGCTGGGCCAAACATGGCATTTGGTCGGCAAAGCGATGGCACCAAGGCGGACACCCTTCTCTTTGCCACCGACATCCTCCCGAGGCACTGCCATTTCCATCAGCGCGGCGTCGGCGGTCCCACCGTGCTCTGGCCCTGTCCGAACGCCGCGGTCACGAGGAACGGCGAAGCGCTGAGAAAAGAAGTGCAGCTTGACCCCGGTGACGTCATCGGGATGGGACAGCGCTACCTGTTTCTGTTCAAGGATCCCCTCGCCTCGGCACAAAAGGTGAGAGGGGGACACAGACGGGACAGGCAGATTGTAACATGGGCAAAATATGAACTCTTTTATTTTCTCTCTATTAATAAGATCTTCGTTTTCCCAAGTTCCTTAAGCGAGAACATGTAAAACGATAAATCATGCTTCATTATTCTTGTTTCTTTCTTGGAAACGAAGGAAGAGGACAATGCCACTCCTGAGCCCGGCATGACTGCCGTCCCCTGGATGCTGGGTCACACTTCCTCCGCCACCACAACGAGCCATACCACAGAAACAGTCCTCTGCGACGCCTGCATCACAACCTCCGTCGACCTCCAGAGCCCTCAAAACACACGCCGTCCCGTTTCCAAATCACCCGAACGCCGCAGCCCGACTCTGGAGTATGAGAGCGAGGATGAGGAGCGCGTTGTCAAGGAGATAGTTGCTATGGGAAGGACCAGCGTCAAAGACGGACCTCCGCTGACCGTTGCGTTTCTGCTGTGTCTTTGCCTGCAGCATTCGTCCACATGTCTTCACACCTCAGACCTGCGCCGGCTGCTGTTGCTCATTGCGAGCGGAGTTCAGAGTGCTGTGTGGGTGAGTTGCGGGGAAAAAAGATGTTGTGGGAGATCGGCTGGTTGGGATATCAAGGTCCCCCCCACCAGTAATTAGGATTTTTTTTGAAATACATATATAATCATTGTTGTCTAAATGAGGAGGACCCATCCTTGCACGACAATACGGGACAAATCACGTTTTAATATCGATTCAGTAAGTTTTTACACCGACCTGAGACATTGTCAGGGAAGTGCAACGGCCACCTTGGTGTTGCCTCTCAGGTTAGCACTATTAGCTCCGTCAGCACTGTTGCACTGTTAGTCGCCAGCTGACAGCTCAGCCGTTTGGAGGCAATCCCTCATCATAGATATACCCCGAATTTGGAATTTAGCACCTCCCCTGTGGTTTACTAGATTTTGTATTTGCATTTTATTGCCATCTGCAATTTTGTATGAATGCAGGTTATTACTATGGTATTACATGTTCATTGCAAAGCCTTTTTTTTGTTGTCACACAGGAGCACACTAAGGACCTAACTGCAGTTCAGCCTGACGAGTAAGCGCACCTTACTGTATTTCTTCAGTCACAGTTCACAGACTACTTACTCTGCAGATCTCCCTCTCTGTGTTGCAGCCTCAGCGGTGAAGGCTCAAACCCGGAGGATCTCCAGGCTCTCGGGCGGCCCGAGGCGATCTCGGGTCTGCGCCCCCTGGCGGTGTGGATGTCCAACAGTCTGGAGCTTCTGCAGTTCATCCAGTGCCAGCTGCCTCTTATTCTGGAGTGGAGAACCCGAAAAGAGCAGGGACGGGACGATGACGAAGAAGGAACGGACGATGACGAGAGCAAGGAGGTGGAGAACTTGGGTTAGTCACCTATTGAGCTAGGAATGTGATACAATGAACATGTGACCACGTGAAGCATCAAAGCTGCACTAGGGTCCTATTTCCTGTTACCTCCTGTTACCAAATCAAATCTGGTTCATGTGTTGGACGCAAACGTCTCCCTGCAAAATTGAGCAGGTTGAAAGTTAACTTGTCAGTCAGTCTACTCACTGGAACACTTCCTTCATTTCTTCTCCTTCAGTGGTGACACATTCGAATATTTCTTGGTGGGAAAAAAAGTTTATTTCACTGACAAAGGGCTTAAAGTTGCCGATGTGAAACTAAAACACACGTTCAATATGTCACTGGACCTCTGAGCTACAACTGTGTCGTTTATTCATGCGTGTGACTTCCAGCCCTGGTGGCACTACGTCTGTCCGCTGTCCGGACAGCCAGTGAGGAGACGATGGCTGTCTTGGAGGAGGTCCTCATGCTCGCCTTCCAGCAGTGTGTGTACTACATTACCAAGGTAAGAGGATGACCAAGCACATAGCTGCAGCATGCACAGAATATAAATAGCTGCACCATATATGTACTCCAGTGTCTTGAATGGGAAAGTTAACCATCTACCTGATACATTCGTTGACAAGGAACTTTTCTTGGCCAAAGGAGAGGAGTCAATGCAGGCTTGTGTGGCGACTACGTCCGTTGATGATTATGATGTCGTTTATGGGAAAGGAAAATAATCAAAGACGGGCTGGGAATAAAGAGCCCATATAGCCACTCTGACAGCTCACCAATAGACCAACCAGCCACCCTGCCAGACCACCGTTGTGGCATTCTGACATGGGAGAGAGACAGGACACCAAGGGCCCTTTGTGTGTGTGTGTGTGTGTGTGTGTGTGTGTGTGTGTGTGTGTGTGTGTGTGTGTGTGTGTGTGTGTGTGTGTGTGTGTGTGTGTGTGTGTGTGTGTGTGTGTGTTAGGGGAGGATGAAGGAACCAAGCCAGGGATCTTTAAGCGCCGCCAAGGAAGCTTTACATTGCAACCTATAATATTTCATCACAGGACATGTTCAACCTCATATCAAAAGGCTGAGACAAAGACATGCGTTCCTTATGTGGAATGCTGAAAGACACAAGTAACCAGGAACAGCTGCTCCTCAGCAAGTAAAAGCTGCACAGGGCAACATCTTAAAGCTGCAACATCTTAAAGCTGCCACTCATTTGTATTTTCCTAAACACGTCCATTCATTATTTTTTTGCATTTATCTCATCACCCCCTCGAAGAAGAAAAATACTTTAGGCTCTAAGGAGAGGCTCTCAGGCTGACTGACGCCACAGCTTTAAACTCAATCTGACTGCGTAAAGTTTGTGTCGAGCTCTTTATGTTACTTGGAAAATAACAGACTTTCATTGGAGTCCCAATTCAGTTGTGTGCAGTTCTGAAGCACCACACCCATTACACTACATGGAAGCGTGCCGGGAAAGTTTCAGGCAAATTTCCATTCGAGCCTTGTGGTCGTGTGTAAAAAAAACACCAACCAAAAAAATACTAATGATGAGACTGGCCTATTTACAGTAGCTGAACTAGGTATCATCACTGACAGCTGAGCTGCATGAGCACACAGATTCTCTCCCGCGCAGACCCATCAATGACCTGGATGCATCTTCTGTATCAGTTTCCCACGCAGGACGGACGTCAGTGACACGACATTATGTCTCTAAAGGGAAGACGGAAGGAATTCCTGAATAGTTGCTGTGCCGCAAGATTTTAGGCAGCACTTTTTTTTTTTTTTTGCTCAGTGCAGAAGGATGTGGTTATCTAACTACCTGCCCCAGACGTATTTCTCTCAGCAAGTCTGCCTGATGAACCTTCCAGATGACTTCCAGATGGGGTTCGTCAGTAAATCTAGAAATAATCTATAAAATATAACACGCTATGCTCATGAAGTTTGAACTTGCGGGATGTCATTTACATGAAAACGTTTGCCAAGGAGACGTGGGTTGGGTACAAGAACATTAGTCTTGTAATATTAACTGTATTAAACATAAGCTTTTATTTAAGTTTGCCAAAAAATGTTTTGATTGTCTCAAAATTAAGGACATGCATGCATGTTACAGCAAACAAGAGTTTGGCCCCGATTCACATGTTGTATCTCGTTTATCTAGAAGCCAAAGATCATAAGAGAACTGGTGTTCCTCCTCTGGCTGTTGAGGTTTGGAGATTCAAAAGTATTCAGGTGGAAACAGACAGTGTGAGCTGTGAGTTTTGGAAGATGTGGCGAGTGAGTCTCGGTTTCTTTGTTTGTTGTACATGCGATCATTTGAGAGTCAATTTTGCATGAAATAGCTCAACAACAAAAAATAAATATTTGGGTGTACAGATGTGTGCTTTTACGTTTGCACATTTTTTGGACTCAGCAGGTAATGTTAAAGCTCCAAGGAACTTTGACTTTGCACTGATGTTGGCGGCCCCTGTGGACAAACGCGGTGGAGATCTCTACAGAAATGCGGTTGTGGTGCGAGCACAACTCTCTCACGGGTAGAAACAGCAGTTTTCAGATTTAGCTGGTCTCAGTTTTTCTTGCCCTCGTCAGCTAATCCGGGCGTGCCGTGTCATCCATCACGACTGTCACTTCACAGCGGGCTCCCGTCCACATCTCTTCCTGGACTGACAGGACAGATTTTGTGAGGAATGTGGTGAAGTCACCGGCGTCAAGCTGAGTAATCTGGCTAAAGCCCGAATAATCTACTCTAGAATGTATCCTTTCCCCTTCACCAGTGCAGCGAGTTGACAGAGTGATTTATGTCGGGGTTGAGTTTGTGCAGGGCACATTTTAATGTTCCACGGTGAAAACAAGGCAAACAAGAGAAGGCTGAGCTGAACATCGTCTTTCCTTTAACCTCCCATCCAACACACATTTGAATGCGCATTTTGAAGAAATGATACTCAAAATTGTGCAAAAAAGTTTTGATGGGCTGAATGGGATATGGAAACACTTTTGCAGAATAGGTTCTGACAAAGCAAACATTGAAATGACATCACTGATCAGCTGCTTCTCTGATATTCCCATAACGTGTGAACGCTTGTCTGAAACAGGCCTGACAGCAGCTGACGTGAAAGAACAACTAAAACGTGCCCAATGGAAACAAAGACCTCTCTCCAGTTTTCACTCGTAGATGTCTAAATGGTCAAGGTGACTCGTTTTGTTTCCAGTTCACAACCGCGACTCCTTCCACTCTGTTCGCTGGTGGATTACAGCCATGCGTAGCATACGGCGCCAACTACACTGTAGTTTGTTCGCTCCAAATGGGAAAACTGGTGACGCTGCTGTGCCGCGTGGCGACACTTTCTGTAAATCTCTGTTTACTTCGGGGGGTTTCATGGCTGTCCATCCGCTGCGAGGGGTAATTGCTGCGGGGCGGAAAAACAAGAGGCGCCAACTGAGGACGCGTCACAGTGAACACAGAGCCCGCTTCAACAGGCCTGTGGGCAGACTGAGTGTTTGCTCGTCCATCTGCACAAACAACAAAATCTGGACTCCCGAACAATGCGTGCCATGGATGCATGTGGTGATCCCCCGAATGAATGAATCGCCTCTGGCTTGGCTCCGCTGAGTGACATTTTCCAACCAGAAACGCTGCAAAATGATTGGGCTTAATAAGTCGCCCTTTTTCCATTGTCTCATGTGTGACGGGAGCCGTGGCCGTCGTGTTCGGCTCTTCGTGTTCGGCCTGCTCTGGCTCGCAGGGGCCTTACAGTAGATGTAAACCGATCTGCTCAGGGCGGATTCCTTCAGAACTCTTCACTCAGCAGTCCTGTTGCAGCGGCATGCCAAGCCCACATCAGCCATATTCAGCTTTTTGTCGGAATGTGGATCTACGGCGGCCTCTGGCTTCGGAAGCGTGGTGGGTGTAAGAGTGAGATTGGAGGGGAAGGGGGATGTCTGTGTACAATTAGCCCGAACAAAGATATCGTTGTTCAGGCTTGCTCTCAAGAAAAAGGAGGAAATGTTAGGAACTGTCTCTCTCGTTCCTTTTCTCTTGTATCATCTCGGTGGTACTGCGAGAAACACGGAGAGACAGACGCTCCGAGACGATATGGGTGGTCTGAGATCTGGGTTAGGAGGGTTTCATGTTTTAGTTTATCCCAGTGATCAGAACCTCCACCACACGACGTTAACTTTTCCAACCTCAGATGGACCCGCAGGAATTGTCAACACTCTCCGGTTCCACATGGATGAGTGAGTCGCTCTCATACTGAGCTGCACAGTTCCCTTCATTCAACCGGTTCTGTCTCTTCAGGTCCTCTACCCCGTCCTGCCGGCCCTTCTGGATTGCAACCCGTTCAGGGAGAGTCCTGACCTGCAGCCGCCCACCGAGGGTGGTGAGAGCTGTGGACTGCAGGTCCCGGGTGAGATACAGCATCTCGCGGATGTTCTGACGGCGACCTGGAGACTGCTGCTCGACTGTCAGCTCCATCCGGAGATTTCCTCGCAGCTCATTGGCTACCTCTTCTACTTCATCAACGCGTCGCTCTTCAACTCGCTCATGGAGAGAGGTACCGGTGCACGAGTGTCCACATAGATGGGATTAGCTCGGCTCACAGAGGAGCACGCAGGCTTAGAATCCCTGGAGAGCAGAGACTCCTAAAGCATGCGCACTTTCTCTGGCCGATGATTCTTCGAGACAGAACTTTTGCGGTAGGTTCGATGGCGTTGACAGAATAACATTTCTGAACCAATTAGGCAACAAAACTACTTGGTTAAGTTGAGTAAAAGATCACGTTTTGGCAGAGGACACAAACACCAGTATCCTGGGTGAAAGTTTGACAAGTCCATTCACTACAAACTCCACCCTATGTCGCCTTTTGTGGACTTTGATTAAATACATTGATGATATGTCAAATACAAACGTAATCCGGAGGAAAATACGCTCCCTCGAAATGTAATTGAGAATTTGGTTTTGTTGTATGGGAACGTAATTTATACCTAAGTGGATGGATGGATGGATGGATGGATGGATGGATGGATGAATGGATGAATGGATGGATATATAGCTGTAGCACTAACACTCAGCCTGCTGGAGACATAAGTCTTTAAAAAAGTCACAAAAAATTAAAAAAAAAAAAAATTTGAATATATACTTTATTGATGAGAATGCACCATATGACATAAAAATCAAAGAGCAAGTATTTTCATTTTTTGTGCACGTGTTACTCAGTTTACAGTAGTAAAGGAGAAAATAACAAGAAAAGGTGGCAGATTTCTGCTCTCGACCTTTAAAGCTGAGAAACCCAAGTAAACGAACGAAGAAGTGATTTCAAAGATGACTTTCTCCCCCGATGTGTACACAGGACCCGAGCCAGGTTTCTACCAGTGGACCAGAGGCGTACGCATGCGGGCCAATCTTGACCTGCTCCTGGACTGGGCTCACGCAGCCGGACTGGGAGACCTGGCCTCAGAACACACACACACACTCTCCTCAGCTATCAATCTGCTGGCCACGCCTAGAAAGAATTTACTGCTGGTACAGATCACACACACACACACACACACACGCACACACACACACACACACACACACACACACACACACACACAGTACACGTTCAGCCGTGTTGGGTTTATCCTACTATAAATAATCACCAGAGACATAACAGACTGAGGATTTGGTGGTGTGATTTCTGCAGAGTAGGCTAAAAAGGATATCGGATTCAAATCTTTGAGTATTTCTGTGTAACACTATATGCAGTTATTTATATAAAAAGAGTTGTCCTGCATAAAAAAAATATTTATAAAAAGGTTTAAAGTCTGCATGCACAATTCCCATTGACTTCAGGTGGGACAGGACTGTGGCCGGCTGATGAAGAAGAATCAGAATAAAGAAATAAAAAATAGTGTGTGTGTGTGTGTGTGTGTGTGTGTGTGTGTGTGTGTGTGTGTGTGTGTGTGTGTGTGTGTGTGTAGACATCTTGGGTGTCCTTGCGGTCTGACTACCCTGCCCTGAGTCCGGCCCAGCTGAACCACCTGCTGAGTCTTTACAGCCCGGCATCTCCCTGCAGACACACCTGGACTCCATCTGTGCACGACCGGGCCGCAGCACACGAAACTGGTGAGAGGTCCACATCCTGCTCAACTCTCCTCCCTGTACCTTACTGCCTTTCCCACCAATACCAATCGTGAATATGATAAACCCTTTCTTTCCTCAGCCGATATCCTGGAGAGTTTCGACACCCACCATCCTCTGGTGCTGCCGGACGAGGGTTACCGGTTCCTACTGGGCAGGCAGGTAACAGGTGCATCCCTGAGGGAACAGCTGGACAAGCTCAACGAGTTCATGGCGGCCCTCTCTGACTCGCGGTCCGATGAGGTCACAGCTACTGAGGAGGTACGTACCTTTTGATGTTTACATACTGGACAATGTAGATAATACTGACAAATATAATTCATGTAAGATTTTCACTTGGCCGACGTGGCAAAGTTAGCATATTGGTAAAATGTCGGCTGATGCCAACGTGTGTAAAGTCAAGTGGCATCGCTTGAGGGAATTTATCAGACACACAGCTCCCTCTGGAGACAGGGAAGGCTTACAATTCATTTCACACTAGTACTGCTCAAGCTCTATAAACACACTATGATGTGTAAAATTGTTAGTGTTCGCCTTCATGTCAAATGCCAATTTTCAAATGTGCTTTTCTAATTGATCCTGACTGGTCTATATGTCGTCCCACGGAGGCTAAACTGACTGAGACGCAAGTCCTTTCAGACACATCGCCCGTTGAGATGGTCTCATCCCAGGCTGCCGTCCGTCACCGCCAGTCCCCTTCCACTACCTTTGGTGCCGTACCTCCATCGACCTCATCGCCTCCCTCTCCCTCCTCCACCCGACACCCGGACGAGCTCACCTCGTGCGGTGTCCTTTTGTCCCGGAAGCTAAGAGATCTGGAGCTGCAGACCAGAGAGGCCGGCGACGCGAGGAGGTCGGCTCTGGACCCTTCCTGTCTCCTCACCCCGCCCAACACCCCGCACCGCATAGATCCTGTTGATAAATGGATGAAGGGTGACGGTGAGACACTTCCCTGGTCTTCTAGTGATGAAGGTACGGCACAGGGCTCCATCACCGTTCCTGTTTGTCTGCGGTAAAATAAAACTGAGCGCGTCCTTTTCTTTTCTCCACAGGCGGATTAGTGTTTGAATGTCTCGCTGCACTGGAAGTAGACCGTTTGCGGTCAGACTGCCCCAGCGTGAAGAGGTTTGTCGACTTGAAAGAGGAAGAGGAAGAAGAGGAGGAGGAGGAGGAGGAAGAAGAGGAGGGGGAGGCGGTTGACCATGACGATGACAGTAATGATGAGGTTTTTAGCTTGGAGTTGGAGCGAGGTGAACGAGGACTTGGTCTTGCCCTGGTTGACACAAGGGTGAGTGTTGTAGTTCATAGTTCTACCTCTGTCCTGCTGTTACTAAAGACCCCTCAACTCCCTCAGGGACTTTTATCAAACTGTGAAGTTCATCAGTATATATTTTGTGTTTTCCTTTACACGAATGGAGACGTTTCCACCCTTAATCGATGCAGAAAAACACAGAACCTGCATTTTGTATGAGTTCAAATGAAACCTAGTGCGTAAGCATTGCTGTACCGAATAGTGGAGCCGCGACGGTGAGTTCAACCACAGTAGCTGTTTACAGTCTCAGCGAAACACAACAATAAACTAAAGCAAGTTACCAGTCTCAGATGTAGTTGCTATCTGAAAGCAGACTGCACATTGCAGACACTTCTACTATCGAAGGTAGATCTGTTCTCAGTGGCAGTTTATTTAAGTGGTTATGGTTTATGTGGTTTTGGTTTTCCTACAATACATTCAGCGGTTTGGTTTCAAGCTACTTTGATGGTGGGAACACTGATATCGTGAGTCAGCTTCCGACAGAGAATTTGTACTTTCTAATGTGGGATTAAAAGAAGTCAATGACATGTTGCCCTCACCTTCTAGGACACGTCCACCAGGCTGAAAGGCATCTTCGTCCGCGCGGTGGTCCCCGACTCCCCTGCAGCCCGGTGTGCGAGGCTGGTACCAGGAGACAGGATCCTGGCCGTTAACGGAGTCAGTCTGCTCGGACTGGACTACCAGAGGTGAGGATGATTCAAATCTGAGCAAACGCAAACATTGAAATATCAAATTTGAATAACAGATTTTTTTTCCACTGTCTGTTAGTGGAAAGGAGCTGATCCAGTCATCGGGCGACAGACTGAGGTTACTGGTGGCGCGATCCGATTGGATGGCCGAGGCTCTGCAGACCGACTGCTGACGCCATCTTTTATTAACCGAGACTGTTAATGCACCACGAGCGCACTTAAAGAGCTTATTTAACATTCACGCTCAGGACATGGACATTAACTAAAGGATGTGTGATTGTGAAGATTAAAAAGCACTATAAAATGAGCTACTTCCTGGTTAAACTGAGCACCAGGTCTGTAGCTGCTCAATGTAGTTGTTGCATCTCGTTCATTTACATTGTGATAGCGTGAGAGTAGTCATTGACGTGTGCACCGGAGGCTGCGTTCCAGAGCGTTTGGTATGTTTGGCTTCCAAACATCACTGCTGCTATTTCTGGTCCAGCCCTCATTTCAACTCCGGTGTAACATCATTGCCATTCTTGGATTTAGATTTCGTGGTTCTTATCTTCTGGATGAAGTCATTTGATATGCGGTGGTTGTTGCTAAATGGAGCATAAAAAAAAATATTGTCGCTTATTCTTCCTGGTTGGCTCATAGTCACAGAAAGTCAGCCATTTAATTAGTTTCCTTCATGGCAGGTTCATAGTTCATTGTAATTGTGATGTCCTTATTATTAATTACCCACATGCTTTTTTTTTTTAAAGCAGTGTTAATAGTTAGCTCATTAGTCTGTTGTTTCAGCAATAAATACATTTTAATCCTCCATTGGTGTGATTTCCATTCAATTCTGAATTGAAAGTAAAAGTTGCGCGTTTTCAAACGTGTTTGCTCCAGCGATCAATTTAAAGATCTAATATTATGAATAATGAACATAATGTAACTGTTATAAAGACATATTTCTGCCACTTTCCCACAATTGAACGTGAATAAACTGCCACAAACACTAAATTATTTGTTTGTCATGAATCCATTTATTTAGATAAAAGCTTCTTAAACTATTTGGGTGGATGTTTCTGGCTGTAGTGTTGAGACGTGTGACGAGTCTGACTGTAAAAATAATTGATTTAACTTTGACTTCATTGCTCTGTTGCCATGACAGTAATGCCACTAATATCCCATGTAGAATCCTTAAAGTTCATTTACTGTTTGCACTTTTAACTATTCTACATAAAATACTTTTTTTTTTCTGCTGTTCTATGACCTCAGGATTTGTCCTCAGATATGTGTCAAAGCTTGACATGTTGACAGTATTTTCAGATTCATGTAGTGATACAAATACACAAAACTCCCTTTTTAATCTGGTTCAGATTCCAATTCTGGAAATGTATTAAATTAGCGCATATTTAATAAGAGAATACCTCATTTGCATATATAAACAAATCATTTCAACTTGTAATCCAAAAATATATTGTCTTCATGTAAATAAAGTGCTGCACAAAAACTTAAGCCATCAGTTTGAAAGATGCTATACAATAGACATGTTTTAAGAGTTATCAGCCAAAATATGAAGTGCTTTATAAATGACCACATGGCGGTGCTATCCCATCAAACATCACTTGTTCCCTTGATCATGGCCCAACTATCCAATACATGTCTTTAGTTATATTGTTTTTGAAATATCCTGGTAACAAACAGGACCAAATAGCCTACATGTGCTTTACGTGCATTTACTGTCTCTATACGATGTGTGTGTCTTTTGTCTCTTAATTACATGTGAAACAAAGCGTCTGACTGTGTGACAGCTGCTAAATCAGGCCTAATGCAGGCGCCTGAAGCTGGACAATAATTTGTACAAATTGACACTGTTGGGGTCTGAGCATATGGCTGCACATGTGCTGTGAACAAAGAAAATCAGGCCTTCCCTTTTGCAAGCAAAGGTTTCATCCTGATTGTGGTTTGATGAGCACCAAACCCCCTCTGAAGGACTTTCACATTAGGGTGTGAATTCCCCCCCCCCCAAAAAAACTATGGTTCCTGAAGTCACCTGAGAGCACCGCTGCAACCTCATTGGCCGAGAGCCAAGACAGCACCAGGACCCCTGTGGTTCAGCCACTGTTCAACAAAACTGACTGCAGTTCACACCTCCACGCTTTTTCCCTTCGACCTCGGTCGAGCAAGGGAGCAATCGCTGTTCTTCACCCTGGACATCCGTCCCTGGGACGCAAGGAGACGCATCAGCTTTCTCCCCCCCGCCAGCATCGCGCTGTCGACGAAGGCCTGCAAACCCTGTCAGGTCACAACGCTATCTTCGCTGGCCGAAGTAGCCGTGTTTTTCTTTTTGAGTCAAGGCCCTCTCACTGCACCGGGACGAATCTCTTCCACGATTCCTCCCCGTGTTGTTTTCTTTTTGTGCACATTCCGGCAAAGCAGCAGCTGAAAAACTCGCTCCTTCCCGAAGATTTCCGATGAGACGTACGGACCACAGCGTCTCAATCCGATGTTAAATCATCCTCTCTGCAGCGAGGATTGATCACGTCCAGCGCCAGCTCCAGAACGAGCCGCGTCAACGGACCGAAACAGCCGCCGCTTAAACAGCCGCGCTGATCTACAAGCAGCCCCACTTTTTCCTTCAGGACAAAGAAAGCACGATTCTCAGCGGCCACTCTCCCCGCCACAAAGAAGCGTCTCCAACGTAAGTTCATTGTGCATCTGGGCTAGCTTAGCTTAAATTAACTTAAAGTTCATTCAAGTTAATTCATGTATATGTTGATATTCCCGTGTTTTTGTGTGTTTTGTTACTATTGCGTAATATCAAGGTATTGCGCAACACTCAGCGGACCCCAGCTCCGCTCCATTGCCCGTATTCTGTTCGCGTTAAAGACACATCGCAGTATACGGAGGTAAATACACAAACATCACGGACCAGAGAAGTCCCTTTGTATTGTGTATTAACTGCATTGACTGTTTTCTTTGGGATTATTTTCATTCATTTGTATTCAACTTTGTGGGATATTTCTCTCTTCATTAACTCGGCTCTGTGAGTGAGCTGAGTGCCGTGTTCATCACTGCGTAAGCTGCCGACAGTTCAAGACGACAACGGTATGCTTATGCATGAGAGAATAACGTACTTATGCTCCTCAGGATATCGCAGCAGAAGTTTGATTTATGTTGACTTACGATTTCTCTCCACCTTTTCTTGGCTCACCCTCCTGCCAACACAGCAGGAGGTGACCCCCTCTCTCTCTGACCCTCTCTCTCTCACACGTGCTCACACACAGCGACCCCCCCCTCTCCTCCGCCAGTTTGCCCAAGTCACTCGACTAGGCCATCTAGTGGCGGGTCACGGTAGCATCTTAAGGTTCACCCCCCCCCCCCCCAGTTTGTCTAAGTCCCTCGACTACGCCATCTGGTGGTGTTCAGCGGTAATACCTTAAGCCCTTCCCCTTTTAACCCACAGTCTCACCCCCTTCGGCTTGGTGGCCAGCGGCCATCTTTGTAGTCTTTGACTGTGAGTGTTAAGGGCCCTCACCCCCCTTCCTTTTATACGCAGACACACACACACATACACATACACACATACTTATATACACACCCTCCTCCTCTTTTATTTCATTTCTTTAGATATTAGGTACATAAGATTGTATAATGGCGTTTGTTGATTGCGATATTAATTGATCTGATCTTTTATTATTCTAATTTAATAAACTCTAGTATACTTTAAAGAGCAGTCGTCTGTGATTAATGGTGCATATGTATGTGATGATCTGTATGTTGTAGCCTGCGCTCGGATTCCACACCTTCACTGTCACTGATGAGTGACTACTAATTATGAGACTTAGTTTTATCGTTTGGTTATCGGTCCCTGTTCGCAGGGTGGTGCCCCGTTATTATTAATAATCATTAATAATTGTTATTCACATTAATAATTCTATTGATGTCAAGAATTCAGATTCTTAAAGCTGATAACTCAAACACAAGCCCCTATTGATCCCAACAAAGTGGTGCCCCGTGTGAGGCTACGTTATTACAGTTATTACAGTATATATGCACATTAATCCATAATTAATTTTGAATAATTAATTTTCAAAAAATATTTTTTTTTCGAAAAATTATTTTTTTCCTTCTTTTGAATGATCCACAGTCCTGAAACTTATTTCCCAAAATAGGTAGGCTTTGATCTTCAAAATCTTCTCTTATTGTGAGTTAATTTTTGATTTTAATTGTTGATTTTTAATCTTAATGTTAATTGAACTTTAATTTCCTTTCCAGGTTTAATTATTCGTTTCATTTCGTAAACTAACAGCCAGCTGTGTAGTAGATTTGATCGTTTAGTTTGTAATACCAATACTTTGCTTGTTTTTCTTAAATCCCCTCAAAGCAGTACACACAGCTGTCACAGGCCCAAAGTGCTAAACCACATTAGCATTTTCGCACCTCTGGCTGCAAAGCAGTAGTGATACCCTCAGAGCAGCAGCAGTAGAAACGGAAGTCATAGAACTACACATTTCACTGTGCGCCTGCATGAATAGTAACACTAACAACAACTAACAACTAACACCTAACAGTAGAAATCAGTTCAACGCAGAACTAGACATTTCACTGAGAACCGTAAACACTAACAGTTTCCGTTCTAACACTAGGGAATTAACAACCATTGGGAGCCGCGCTCATTAGAGAGAATGACCGACGAGCAATCCCCCATTCCTGGAGCTGTAGCTCCAGAAGACACCGCATTGCGAGATGCGGTGGCTGATGTCCTCAGACTCTCAGCAAGCGAAAGAGAGTACTTTGCGAAATACACTGCTGTCCTATGTGACGAGCAGTTAGAGCAGCTGGTGGCTTATGTAAATAACCCATCAGGTAAGCGAGAGCGCCTGATTCAGGAAGTAATCGGCGAAATACTGCTCATCTATCATCAGAAAATGCAGCTGCAAGCTGCCCGCACCCGAGCACAGAGCGACGAGCAGCAACGCGAGATCTGCACACTCCGAACAGAGGTTCAGGAGTTGTCACGCGACTGTAGAGCCCTACAGTTAGAAAATAGTAGCTTGCGCAGTGACCTCAGAGAGGTCAACCTAGAACTCTCTCAGGCGTTAGAGAGCAATGACACACTGAAAGCGCTTCAAGGTGCTCCAGCAGCCCCGGTAGGTACCGCTACCTCCTATCGAGCCCCTCAGCCCAGTCATTTCTTGTTCTCAGGTCCCTCATTCCCCGAGAGCCGACCCATCCTGCGTCTCGACAAACAGCGTTCCCCAACTAGGAGTAGAGAGGACCAACACCAGGTCCTAGCCAGCCCAGGTAGCTTCAAACCCACCTCAGGCGAACGCAATCCTCCACGCAGTTCACGCGCGCGACCAGAACTGACCTCATCCCCCTCAGGGAGGGAGGATGACCGTCGTTACCACCATCGCGAGTATGGAGACTCAGACGACTCGGACGGCCCAGGCCCCATCAACCTTGGAGGCCTGCGTACCCGGCAGATTGAGTCTCTAGCAAAAGACGTAGAGCACTTCAATCCCGATAATCGCGACTCGAGCATCGATGACTACCTAAGGGAGATCGATCGCTGCCTCCTCGACTTATCACGACCCTCAGCGCGCAAAAAACTCAAACTAGTGTGGAAAACCACGACTCGAAACGTCCACGTTTTCATGGAAACGCTCCAGCCGAACATCCGCGACCGCTATTCATCCCTTTGTCACGCCCTTAGGGAGGAGTACTCCCTGTACACCGACCCAGCTTCTGCCACCCTCAGCGCCTTCGCCATTTCCCAGAGAAGGCTAGAGTCCCCGAGAGACTACTTCAGGCGCTTGAGGTCTGCATACTTCCAGGGACGTAACGCCCCAGGTCTAGAAGAAGACCATGCCTTTAAGTCGCTATTTCTGCACAATCTCCACGACCACGTGAGATACGACGTTACCATGCACTGCAGAACGAGTAACCTCACCATGCCAGAGATTAGGAAATATGCGCAACTTGCATGGGAGACACGCGGTCGGCCGATGAATCAGCACGATGACACCGACATAGTCTTGAGCATCCAACAGTCGAGCGACCCCGACCTAGCGTTGGAAGACGACGAGAGGCCTTGGCCTAGCGAGCCCTGGTCACCCCCGAGGAACAAACGACCGTGGCGGTTGAAGGACCCACGGGACGGTGAAAGACGCCCTCAAGGGCAACTTCAGGTAACACTGACTCGCAGCCCACCTGACTAAGCCGAGTGATCTCTCCCCCTGCTGCCAAGTCGACGTGGTAGGAGGGGGGGGGGAAGAGAACTGAGCCCACTTCCGGAAACGACCACTCCCAATTTCGCACCTCGTTCTTCCACCTTCTTGGGCGACCTTGTCCGCAAAGGCAATGCCCGTTATGTATATATCTATACATATTCTTCAGTCTTACTGGGGGGTCATAACACTCTTGCTCTACCCGACTCCGGGTCAGAAATGAGCCTCATGTGTTCCCCCACCTTTTCGCATTCACCTCTAGGGTGTCACACCCTCAGAGACCCTTCGAGCACCCTTTCGAGCACCCTCGCTCGTAAAATCTTTCGTCAACTAAGCCTTGTTCTCCTGCTCTGTCAGCACGATCCACCTCCAGCTTGTTCAACGAAGCCACCGCCTTCTTTCAGCCGAGTCACCGCCCGGGCCTGTCAAGTAGCCAGTGCCGTAGGTAACTGAACTTGACTTACACGCCGGACCTGTCTCCATCTTTAATTAGGAGGGTGGGGGGAGGGAGATATCACCAGCCTGCCATGACACACTCCAGAGTGAAACTGTTCGCGACGTTTCCCTGAGTGCTGACGGTAACCTGGGGGGTATGCACCCTCGCCACTTGAACAGCACGAGGGGGGTGGGCTCTGTCAACAGAAACTTAGAGAGATGCCCTTCACAGGAAGTACACTCTAATCTTGCCAGTGTCGAAACCAACCGGCCGAATGGCGGCTTACTTATTGACTACTAACATTTAGCTGCATGCCTCAACTCGCCCTGTAGACATGCACTAACTGCTAACACATCCAACTTGAACCAGAACAGTTGCATGACCTGAAAAACGTTCATTGCGACTGAACTGATGCTCCACTCTCATAAACAACCCTTTGCATGCTTTAGAGACTCTACCAGAAGTAACCAAAGAAGACATAACCTAGGCCGCAGCAGTCAGATTTATCCCAGGACCTCATCCGAGAAGGCTCAGCTACCAACAGCTTGAGCAGCGAAACCCCAGCCTAGCTGGTCACACTAGCCGTGTTATCAAGATCTGTAAATCTGCTACCACTACTGTTATGCAACCTTCACAGGTACACCTGGCCTATAGTCTTAGCAACGCAACTCCAACATCGATAGATTCCAAAACTTAGACACAGGACTCGCTCTAAATCTACCGATTAGAGAGAGATAGACGCACACATCATGTACTCATAGATCCAGAAATGACAGACTAAACTGATTCCCTCCTATTCATAACACCACGTAGCCAACCTACGACTGCTCCGCCGACGGACTCCAGTCCGGTCTAGGAGTTGAACCAGTAACCACTGCATTCCCCTCACCTGCTTCTTGTCTTTCTGTTCTTTCCTTCTATCTCTTTTGTGTTTTGTTTTGTTTTTATTTGGGTTACTTTCTTTGACACTATGCCGCAATGCTAGATTATCACGACATCATAATGGCGATTTAATTATTTGGGAATAATGTGTTGCTCACCTATGATTTGAATTGTGTATGATAGTAGATGTAGGTAAAAGTAGTTAAAGTCATCTGCCCAGATGCCAATGAACCATGAACTTGAACGATATGAACTATGAACCTTGAACTCTATGAACTTGAACACTTCCTGTTTTAACCACTGCTTTTGTCTCAGGAATACTTGGACTGTCTCACCTCTTCAGGTATTCCCACCACATGGACGCACGTGCCAGCCCTGGGTTTGCTCTAAAGACCGTAACCTGCATCCCGCTCTTCAGAGCAAAGGGGGGATGTTGGGGTCTGAGCATATGGCTGCACATGTGCTGTGAACAAAGAAAATCAGGCCTTCCCTTTTGCAAGCAAAGGTTTCATCCTGATTGTGGTTTGATGAGCACCAAACCCCCTCTGAAGGACTTTCACATTAGGGTGTGAATTCCCCCCCC
Source organism: Lycodopsis pacificus (assembly GCA_028022725.1). Lineage (NCBI taxonomy): Eukaryota > Metazoa > Chordata > Actinopteri > Perciformes > Zoarcidae > Lycodopsis > Lycodopsis pacificus. The sequence goes on from CM051708.1 coordinate 18,111,370, forward strand.
CCCAAAAAACTATGGTTCCTGAAGTCACCTGAGAGCACCGCTGCAACCTCATTGGCCGAGAGCCAAGACAGCACCAGGACCCCTGTGGTTCAGCCACTGTTCAACAAAACTGACTGCAGTTCACACCTCCACGCTTTTTCCCTTCGACCTCGGTCGAGCAAGGGAGCAATCGCTGTTCTTCACCCTGGACATCCGTCCCTGGGACGCAAGGAGACGCATCAGCTTTCTCCCCCCCGCCAGCATCGCGCTGTCGACGAAGGCCTGCAAACCCTGTCAGGTCACAACGCTATCTTCGCTGGCCGAAGTAGCCGTGTTTTTCTTTTTGAGTCAAGGCCCTCTCACTGCACCGGGACGAATCTCTTCCACGATTCCTCCCCGTGTTGTTTTCTTTTTGTGCACATTCCGGCAAAGCAGCAGCTGAAAAACTCGCTCCTTCCCGAAGATTTCCGATGAGACGTACGGACCACAGCGTCTCAATCCGATGTTAAATCATCCTCTCTGCAGCGAGGATTGATCACGTCCAGCGCCAGCTCCAGAACGAGCCGCGTCAACGGACCGAAACAGCCGCCGCTTAAACAGCCGCGCTGATCTACAAGCAGCCCCACTTTTTCCTTCAGGACAAAGAAAGCACGATTCTCAGCGGCCACTCTCCCCGCCACAAAGAAGCGTCTCCAACGTAAGTTCATTGTGCATCTGGGCTAGCTTAGCTTAAATTAACTTAAAGTTCATTCAAGTTAATTCATGTATATGTTGATATTCCCGTGTTTTTGTGTGTTTTGTTACTATTGCGTAATATCAAGGTATTGCGCAACACTCAGCGGACCCCAGCTCCGCTCCACTGTGCATTGCCCGTATTCTGTTCGCGTTAAAGACACATCGCAGTATACGGAGGTAAATACACAAACATCACGGACCAGAGAAGTCCCTTTGTATTGTGTATTAACTGCATTGACTGTTTTCTTTGGGATTATTTTCATTCATTTGTATTCAACTTTGTGGGATATTTCTCTCTTCATTAACTCGGCTCTGTGAGTGAGCTGAGTGCCGTGTTCATCACTGCGTAAGCTGCCGACAGTTCAAGACGACAACGGTATGCTTATGCATGAGAGAATAACGTACTTATGCTCCTCAGGATATCGCAGCAGAAGTTTGATTTATGTTGACTTACGATTTCTCTCCACCTTTTCTTGGCTCACCCTCCTGCCAACACAGCAGGAGGTGACCCCCTCTCTCTCTGACCCTCTCTCTCTCACACGTGCTCACACACAGCGACCCCCCCCTCTCCTCCGCCAGTTTGCCCAAGTCACTCGACTAGGCCATCTAGTGGCGGGTCACGGTAGCATCTTAAGGTTCACCCCCCCCCCCCCAGTTTGTCTAAGTCCCTCGACTACGCCATCTGGTGGTGTTCAGCGGTAATACCTTAAGCCCTTCCCCTTTTAACCCACAGTCTCACCCCCTTCGGCTTGGTGGCCAGCGGCCATCTTTGTAGTCTTTGACTGTGAGTGTTAAGGGCCCTCACCCCCCTTCCTTTTATACGCAGACACACACACACACACACATACACATACACACATACTTATATACACACCCTCCTCCTCTTTTATTTCATTTCTTTAGATATTAGGTACATAAGATTGTATAATGGCGTTTGTTGATTGCGATATTAATTGATCTGATCTTTTATTATTCTAATTTAATAAACTCTAGTATACTTTAAAGAGCAGTCGTCTGTGATTAATGGTGCATATGTATGTGATGATCTGTATGTTGTAGCCTGCGCTCGGATTCCACACCTTCACTGTCACTGATGAGTGACTACTAATTATGAGACTTAGTTTTATCGTTTGGTTATCGGTCCCTGTTCGCAGGGTGGTGCCCCGTTATTATTAATAATCATTAATAATTGTTATTCACATTAATAATTCTATTGATGTCAAGAATTCAGATTCTTAAAGCTGATAACTCAAACACAAGCCCCTATTGATCCCAACAACACAATTCTTCAATAATCAAGCTTTGCCTGTATACTTTGTAAAAAAGGTTTCAGTAATAATATCAGACATAATGGCAGAGTCATCATACATGTTACCAATGTGTGAGGGGGTTTCTGTGATGTTCTGGGACACAGAGGCCTTTTCTTTCTCCACCTGCAAGAGACCAGTCGTTGTTCTCTATCTTAGTGCACAGTAGTAATGCGTGTTTGATACCTTCATTTTGCATGAAATCATTCTGGGATGTTTGCTGAAATTGATTGGATGTGGCACAGCCCTGCCCAGAACATGTTCCACCAGCTCCACTGCATATAACCGTCTGAATCTAGCCCAGAGTTCAGCATATTCATCCAGCAAACTATACCTACCTTGGAGTGTTACAATAGCCAGTATCATTTTATTCCATGTGTCCATCCAGGCAAATTGGTGGATCCAAAATGTTATATAAAAAAAAACATATATGATGTAATTTCTTTGTAATCATCCAAAATAATGTTACGTGTATGGGTATTTTTCCAAGTAGGCCACTGACTGGTCGATACGTGCGTTGCATTGAGTGGGCAGCGCGCCGTGTATTGAGTGGGCAGCGCGCCGTGTATTGAGTGGGCCGGTCTGACAGTAACTCCCGGGCCACTTTGTCCCACCAGTCCGCCGCTGCCTCCGGGTACCTGCTGCCTTAAATAAACACTTTTCTCTTTCTGTTTTGAGTCCATGTAGGGTTTCTTGCAAAACATCTCCCAAGTAAAATAGCAAATATCTTCAGATGTATTCCAACAACACGGACTGTAGTTCTACAGAAACTTCAAAGAAGTTTCTTTGGACATCAACCCCACCCAACATCTACCTGAACAGGTTTTTGTCAGAGGAGTGTCAGCAGTCGACAGTAAAGACAAGAACCAACAGCTCCCAGATGACAGCAGCCTGTACCCGACTAAGTCTAACTACTGAGGATCTACTCATTGTTCCATAGGCTATGACTGAGGCAGAGTTATACACCGTTTACAGAGGGATCTATATCCCCAAATATTGGCACAGTGCAGAGAGCCTGAAATACTTCAAGGAGTTTTCTTTTCGTCCGGATGATATCATCATTGCAACATATCCCAAGTCCGGTAAGCATGGGGTAGAGGGTCGTCCACTAACCACTAGTGTGTTCCTTGTCCTGTGGTGAAGTGTCCCTGAGCAAGACACTGAATCCCGACTAGGGATGGGTTAAATGCAGAGAATACATTCCCCCACTGCGGGGCAGAGGGATAGATTGGTTTATTTATTTATTTATTTAAAGGAACAGTGTGTCAGATTTAGTGGCACCTTTTTTTTAAAGCTAAAATAAAAACGATTCTTCCTTTCCGATGATTATATACATAGTTATGAATATTATATTCATTTTCTGCCAATGAATCCCCCTAAATGTTGCACACTGTGCCTTTAAAGAAAAAGATAAACTATGAAATGTTTTGAAGTCCACCGACAGAGTTCAGGACACTCCTGCTGTCCTACTCCTCAGGTACGACTTGGACGCAGGAGATTGTCCCTCTGATCATGAGCGGAGGAGATCCGGCCTCTGTTGAGACTCTCCCCGCCTGGGAGCGTGTTCCCTCGCTGGAGACGACTCAGGCCTCCGTCCTTAACCTCGAGGAGAGGCCGTCTCCACGCATGTTAGCTACACATTTCCATTACAACATGATGCCTCCATCTTTCTTTGACGTTAAGCCGAGGGTAAGTCCGATTGGCACACCTTTACCTTTTGGTGTCATGGAAAACATCTAAGTTAATGTGATAACATCATTCCAGGTCATCAATGTGATGAGGAACCCCAAAGATGTGTTCACCTCTGCCTTTCACTATCATGGGATGGCCTCCCACTTGGTCGACCCGGGCCCGCAGAGCGACTTCCTCCACAAGTTCGTTGACGGAAAAGGTTGTACTCAATTTTGTTTCAATTTTAACATATATGTCAATAATCATAATACTTAATCGAGTAAGAGGCAGTAACCTGAGGTGTATGCCATCGTCAGTAAGAGTGAAATGTATGGCGATCAGATGTAACATGTGCAAAGACCTGAACGTTCAAAGTGACTCGTGATGATGGAGCGTTTGTGATTTTCTCTTTCCTTCTAGTTATGCATGGCTCGTGGTTTGATCACGTGAAGAGCTGGCTGAATGCTGAAGACAAAGAGCACATAATGCACATCTCCTATGAAGAGATGATGACGGTGAGAATTCCAACAACTCTACAACCATGCAGGCGTCTCTGAGGCTGTCATTTAGCACAGCTGTGCTTCAAGCTACATGCTAAATTCAGCGCATTAACATGCTACACCTATTGTGCTTTTAGCATTCCTCTATGATGTAAAAGCATCGGTGCGTGCATCCATCAAATGTAAATTATCATCATTCCTATTATGTCTTGCAAATGTAGGTTTTACCGACTCAGTTCAGCGGGGTACCATAGGCCTACTCACATTTGCTAATGAGCGTTAAACACAAAGTACAGCCAAAGAGGCTCTGTAACAAAGACGAGGCGTTACACGCTCCGTCAGTGGTTTTGCACCGGCACACTCTCCTTGTCTCCCTACGTGGGCGTGGTGCTTTCTGAACCGTCTCTGGTGCACCTGAGGCGTCGCGGGAATCAAAAACCAATGTGAGGCGATCTGTGTGTCTCTGTGGTGCAGGACCTGAAGGACTCCGTGGCCCGGATGGCTCGGTTCTTGCAGAAATCTCTGGACGCTGAGGTGATAGAGAAGATAGCGGACCGATGCTTGTTCAAAAACATGAAGCAGAACAAAATGTCAAACTACTCCACCTTTCCTCCTGAAGTCATGGACCAGACAAAGTCTGAATTTCTCAGGAAAGGTGAGTTCCAACGAAGAATACTATTTCAATTCCACTGTTATTTTGTGTGATTCATTGAGCGAAGCACACATTAGGAGTGACTCCCTATACATATACTACTAACTGGTTTCCAGACCTAATGCTATACAGCAAAATTACATTAAAAACCAAATTTACAATAGAGAGCTCATTTCACCCATCATTACGTTTCCCCTTCTTACATTTTGTGTTTCAGGAATTGTTGGAGACTGGAAAAACCAACTCACACCGGCAGAGGCGGAGCACTTTGATGCCGTTTACGAAAACAAAATGAATGATGTGAAATATGAATTTGTATGGGATTCAAAAAATGAAAATGCCGGGACCGGTACTGGCCAATCAGATTTGCCACTTCTGCCAAATCTAAAAATACAGCATCAAATAGTTGATGATGTGGAACGTGTAAATTAAGTCACATAAGTTCATCGGTTTTGGAGTAAAAACTTAAATACCGCTACAAAAATACACTACTGGTAACAGTACACGCGTAGTGAGTTTATAATAGTTCAGAAACAAATGCCACAGTTAGGATCCCAGTATGTGGACATTGATGTGTAAAGGCAGAGGGCTAAAAGAATCGCAAACACCATGAGAACCATGGTGAAGAAATTATGATACTCACTTACAGAAATTGCCTACATACATATATGGTAACTCATGATATTATATTTCTCAGCAACAGAGCACTAAAAGTAATCATTGTATAAATTAATTGAAGTATTTTAATGATGTGACCTACTGAATTTTTATGTTTTTTAATCTGATTTCCCTGATATGTTTTAGAGTTAAAGCAGTAAGAAATTAAAGGTCATACAAATTGAATGTGAACAGAAGTTTGATTTTTTTTTAAACAATCTTAACTGAAGGTTTCTTAGCTTTCTTTGGGGTCTAACCACATCTCATGGCCTTCACCAGCAAACAGAATGTTCCCTGTTTTTATCTTATGTTTATCATATATTAATATCTGCATGTATAGAAAAACTCACTGGTGAAGGCTGTAAAATAAGGTCGAAATGAAATGTCTGAAAAAAGCTAATAAGGGTCCTTGAGTTGACGATTATTTCGCCGGCATTTTCATATCGTTTCCTTCAAGTTATTGGCAGCTAATTACATTGGAAGCACGTTTTTTTTAACGTCCACAAAAACAGTGCAGAACTGAACATCGATCAACAACCTTCACGCGTCGCTCCTGAACGCAGCTCAGTTAGATGTGATTACGTCATTGCCAGAGAAACACGTGTGAGCATGGCGCGTGGGTTTTCTCCGGTGCAGCACGTTTTTCTTGAATATTGATGCGGTCTGAACGAACACATCCACCGGCATCCGAACACTGACAGCCCGGGGCGCCGGGGCTCGGTGAGAATCAGCGTCTGCCTCTATGGCGACGGAGGGTTCGAGGGATTTTGCATCCGTTATTTGACACAACCTCCATATGTACACAGAGCAGTACACGGTACACACTGCCGCGTGGTGGTGGCTAGTAAACTAACCCGCAGCACGGAAACCCTGGCTGCATGGATCCGCTAGGGAACCGGATCCATGATGGGTTTATTTAAATCTTTCTTAGTGCCCACTTCATTTCTGAAGTTTGGAAAACTTATTTGAGTCTGCATGTATGTGCCAATTCATTTCCCTTATATTTCTAAATTATTAATTGAAAAAAAAAATGTTTTATTGCAACACGGCAAGAACAGTGAATACCGGCCAGTTAACATCATGTCATCAGTGTATGGGTGAACAGAGTGATGTGTGTGTGAGAGAGAGCTATGTGAAATGATAGAAAAGACAATGAGAAAGTAAATAAATAAAAGGGCAAATACCTAACATAAATTACAAAATGATAACATCAATAAACCGTCCACTGGCAGCGAAGCAGGACCAGGACACCCTCAGGGAGCTCCAGAACAGGTCAGCAGGATCAGTCAGGCAGGGTCAACCGGGTTATTGTTTCGTTTTGTAGTTATTGACAAGAAATAGTATTTAGTCAATCATTTATTGACTTGTTGGTCCAGCTTTGGGTCGCCCCCAGACCCTTTAAGGAGGGGGCTGGCCCATTCTGGGTTTGATCCGTTTAGAAAGAAAAACAGGTCCCAGACCCAGTCAGTTGCAGTCAGCTCAAGAGGGAACCGTCACAGTGCCCCAAATTAAGATATATAAAATATATATATATATATATATATAAATAAATAAAATAATGAGTGTGAAAAGGGGTGATAACCAAACAAATACATGAATAAATAAGAGTACAAAAACAGAAGATGTATTCATGAGAAAAAAAAAATAGTCAAAGATTAAATACAATAGTCTAATTTAATGCAGGGTCCATACTGGGGAGTGAATCAGACCCAAAAACTCTGCCCAAGTATCCTCTAGTGTGGGGCTAGTATTAGCAAGCTGGTGAAAAAAGTGGAGCGTTAAAGAGCTCAGGGGTTGGTGGGGGATCAAACTGCTTGTTTCTGCTGCCCCCAAGTGGCCAGAAAAACAGTCATCGTGGAATAGAAAAATATTCTCACGGTCTACCAAAACAGTCTGCCATCTGGCTTGGAATTCATTATTATTGACTGATGAATGTAGAGCTGTACGAGAAGACAGACGTTTGGTCAGTGGCGGGCCGTGCATTTTATACCTGGGCCTTCTGTGCTGTCCTACTACACTTGAACCATCTCCTAATAATCTCATTATGTTTATTACTACGGTTATTTGTTTCTAGGGGTGTAACAATACACGTATTCCTATTAAACCGTTCGGTACGAGGCTTATGAACCGAACGATACGTTTGAATAATACTAGTACATTTGGAAAATGCAGAAGCTTAAATTGTGGGAAATGTAATGTTTTCGGTGGACTGCGCTTACTTAACAGACAACGCTGTGTGACCTTTTGAACCTGGAACAACAACAAAAGACAGCTACTGCAGATGTAAAAAAACTAAAGCAGTTCACTTACCAAAGCTGCCTTCACTTAAAGACAAAGTCCATCCTCCTTTCTTTGTTAACAAAGTCAGTAACTCCTAAATCCATTTCTCCTCCTCCTTCAGCCATTGAGTGTTAAAAAAACACCAAGCAAAACGCTAAAAATGTCATAACTTCTCTTACATATGTTTCAACCTGAACTCTTACTAAACACTAAGATCTGCGAGCTAGCTTTCTGTTTGACAAAAGTCACGCTGGCCGACTGACCAATCACGGCGCACGTTAATGCAGACGTACTTAGCAGGCTACCTGAGCAGCACTGGCACGTCAAAGAATACGCCCAACATGTCAAACTAAAGAGCTGATTGGTTGAAGACTATGATAATCAACAATATCGTCCCCATTTAGTTAAACTGCAAAGGCTCTCTAGCGGGCATCGGGCCTCTCTCCTTACATAGAGACATAGGGGCAGAATCTGATTGGATAAAAGCTCTCCTTGTAACAAGCTGTGCTGGAAGCAGCTGCAGGCTGGAAGCAGATCAACTGAGGAAGACAGGAGCTGTGCAATGAGAAAATAAGCTAATGGGGAAAAAATGATAATACATGTAGTGTATTTGTGAAAAATTATAAAACAGATATAACTTTGTGATTGTGTTTAGGCCAGCAGAGAAGGCCTTGCAGGCCCTGACGGCCCACCACTGCGTTTGGTGGTACCATCCGTTAAAGAATATTTAGTAGAATTATCCCAAAACAAGTCTGCTGGTTCATTAAATTCTGTCAGTTAAAAATAAAACAGGGAAGATGAGTCGAGAAAAGTCTTTGGAGAAGTGAACAAAAGTAGAGCCATTTACAGAACACACGGACCAAATGGTTTGTTAATGGGGATGTCCAAAAAGAAAAGTTATAGTATGTAGAAAAATTTCATGGCGAAAAATATCAAGAAAAAACTTATAGCATTGTATGTTGAAAAAAGTCAAAAAAAGTAAGAGTACAGTATGTCGAAACATGTAAAAATCACCTCCTATAAATCACTGCACCGCTTTTTACATTTCTCCACCCATCTGCGTGTCAACCTGCAGTGCAACCGAGCTCTATTTTATACGGTTATTTTTATTATTGTTGTCATTGGTAAGCACCACACATCTGCCTACCCAGGTCGGCTTCCCATTGGTTCAACGGATTGTCCGTCGCGGCACTTCCGTCCGTTTGGCCGGTTTTGATTGGCCGACGTGCCTCTCTTTTTCCTCTTCTTCGCGGCGGTGGGTCGGAGCCGCTGTGTCCCCGGTCTGGCACGTTCCTAGCCAAATTCTCCACGGTGTAAAATTTGATCCCCCCTTTTTTCACGAAACCAAAAATATCCCCCCCTTTCAATTCCCTGCAACCGCTTCTACGTTTCCGCTCCACACACACCTCCACATCTCCACCAGATACATCTGAAGATGGCGGTGGTAAGCGGGATGTCGGGGTCGGCTGTAGCCCGGCTGGAGGGCCGAGAATTCGAGTATCTGATGAAGAAAAGGTCGGTGACCATCGGCCGGAACTCCTCGCAGGGTTCGGTGGATGTCAGCATGGGACACTCCAGCTTTATCTCCCGGCGGCACCTCGAAATATTCACCGCGGGGGAAGACGGCACCGGCACGGGGGAATTCTACCTCCGTTGCCTCGGAAAAAACGGGGTGTTTGTTGATGGGGTGTTCCAGAGAAGAGGGGCGCCACCGCTCCAGCTTCCACGAATGTAAGATTGATACGACCAGTTCGCTTCAACTAGGCTACAAACATTTTGCGGATTTGTGGTGTTCGTGTGTTGTTATTGTTTTGTTGTCCCGCAGCGTTGTTTGCACGTGCTGTGTCAAGTAGCGTAAATATGCGTGCTGCTCGTTTGTATAGCGAAAACGTCACAGGAACTCTCTATGCCAAACGGTGTAACGGTAATCCCCCAAAACACATTTAACTGCTGTTAATGGGTTGTATGTGGTTTATTCGGCATACAGTCCACCAACACACTGTAGTGTTGTCAAGAGAGTTACTCGCCATAGTGCATTAATGTTACGTGGACGATAGACTTTATGTAAAATAAATACAAAAATAATTGTATTTATTTTCTACTAACCGGTGTTTCGTGCATGCCGAATTGCACAGTGAACTCAAGCCATTCGAAACTGTCTTTAATAAATGTCTGTGTTTGCTGATAAAGTGAGCAACATTCAACTTATTGTATTGTTTGGCTAACGCTCAACTGCTACTGTCCCACCTGACATGCTAGCAACACATGCTAATAGTTGGACGTGTAGGGTAGTGTGTCTGACATGCTGCAACACAATATGCAACGTGTTTTACTTTCATGCCGTTAGATACTGGGCACAACACATTCTCTTTACGCGTTTCAACGTCAACTACGGCGCTAAGGCCAGTGTTGTCGTGTGAGCTGGCTCAACGTCAACTTGGCCTCGGGTACCCTGTCGGTATGTTGACACTGCTCAGCTTGTTTGTCAGTCCTTTCCCCTCTCAGTTGGTAATCTCCCTAAACTCACCTTGAATTGTTGTGGTAGTGCACATTTTACATTTAATCTAATCTATTAATGTCTAGGTATGATACGTCCATGTGGTCACCGACGCCACAGGAGTAAATCATTGGAAAGTGTCAGCAGCAGGTCCAAATATACCCTATTAATAAGAAATGAGACGCGTTGGACATGATGAGTTACATAATGGTAATGCTGGACGTCCATATTTAAACCGCGAGGCTGAAACTCGGTGCTCCTGTCTTGGCCTCAGTTGGACCTCCTTGGCCTGCTTGTTGCCAGGCAGGAAGCTTGTTTGTCCGTCTGTAGTAAGCATTGTGTTGCCCACTTATGTCATTTGTCTTCAAACGCAGACAAACATTTCAATGTAACGACATTGAAACACTCAGCGTTTGTGCCTGTGTTTTGTTCCCAGGTGTTGTTTCCGGTTCCCCAGCACAAGTATAAAGATCACGTTCACAGCCCTGTCCAATGACAAGAAGGAGCCAAGGAACGTGCCGGAATCACCGGTCAAGCCCGTCCAACCCCAAATTTCCCCTCTGACCATCAACATTCCTGACAACATTGCCCACCTCATGAGCCCACTGCCTTCACCTACTGGCACCCTGAGGTGAGAGGGGGTCTAACATGTACAGTGATAACATTGTCTACATTTTTCTCATTGAAGTGGTTGTTTTGTCACATGGATTCAGAATTCCAGATGTTTTTTTTGTTTTCTCAGTGCGGTAAACTCCTGTCCCTCAAGTCCTCGGGGGGCTGGATTCTCCAGCTACAGGACAGGCCGCGTCCTGGCCTCTGACCTAATAGGGGACAACTCTCAATCAGAAAACGACAAAGAGGCCTCAGGTGAAGACAGCCCAAAGGTGAGCAGTGGAGCCGGGCGATCGGAAACAGTTTAGTGTGTCTGAAACATTCTCTTTAAATACATTTAAAAAAAAAAGAAGCAAACAAGAGGGGGTGCACGACAAAGGCGGCAGCAGACTTCAGAGAATCTCAGTGGCGTCTGAGCGCTGCGAACACCATCCCTGGTTACTCATTGAAGTCTAAAAATTGCCCAACGCTCACAACAACATAGACTTTGGAGCACAGGGTTTGGTTGAACTTTGCTAAGTCTGTGCGTGTTCGTGCATGTATGCGCTTGTGATCTAACTAAAACCTTTTTCATTTCATTGACAAACACTCCATTTCCTTCCTCTTTTATTTTCTTGTCCACAGGATGACTCCAAACCTCCGTACTCGTACGCACAGCTAATAGTCCAAGCGATCACCATGGCCCCGGATAAACAGCTCACGCTGAACGGGATATACACCCATATCACCAAGAACTACCCCTACTACAGAACAGCTGATAAAGGCTGGCAGGTCAGAGTCTTCACTACGTGGTACCGTTGTTTACGCTTGCAGTATGTGGTTGTACAGTAACGCATACGCCGTTCGTTGCACGGCTTTTGGTAACGCTCCGCGTGCATCTCGGGTGTTTTCACAGAACTCCATCCGCCACAACCTGTCCCTGAACCGGTACTTCATCAAAGTGGCCCGCTCTCAGGAGGAGCCGGGCAAAGGCTCCTTCTGGAGGATCGACCCCGCCTCCGAGGGCAAGCTGATAGATCAGGCCTTCAGGAAGCGCCGGCCGAGGGGAGTGCCCTGCTTCAGGACCCCTGTGGGTCCCCTCTCCTCCAGGTACAGAGCACTTTAAAGGAGGCTCCTTTTTCAAGTTCGTGCTTGTATTAGGGGTTTCTGCTAGAACATGTGTACATGCTTTAATGTTCAAAAAACACAATTTCTTTCATACGGTCTCTGAATGAACCTGTATTCACCGTCAGTCTGAAGACGCTCCGTTTTAGAGCCTGTTTCTTTAAGCTCCATCCTCCAAAAAAAAGCCCAGTCTGCTCTGATTGGCTTGTGAGGAAAAGAAGGTGCACCTTACTAACTTACTCAGATGTGGGGCGGTGTATCCTAATGAGCCTGCATGGGACAGCTAATGGGAAGGAGCCAAATGTGATTGGCTTGTTGAATCACATGTTTTCTGATCTCGGCAGCCCACGAAACAATCTGACCAGGTCGTCTTATTTCACAGTTTACCACTCCAGATACCCAAATGTACGTCCACAAGCACCGAAGACGTTTCCCTGACGTGTCCCCTTTAATTTAGACACGAGTGCGTTACTGCACACATTTGTACGGCTACAACATATGTCCAGAATCAACCTTACTCCTTCATCCGCCCCAGGAGCGCTCCAGCTTCTCCCAGCCACACAGGGCCACTGTCTGCCCACTCCAGCGGGGTCCAGACTCCAGACAGCCTGTCCAGAGAGGGGTCCCCAGTCCCCATGGAGCCAGAGCCAACACCACCACCAGCCCCCACCCAAACCACGACAGTCCAGCCCAAGCTCGCTGTCATCCAAGAGGCCCGCTTTGCACAGAGCTCCCCTGGTAAAGCATCACCTTTTTGTGACATTTCTAACTCTGAGGTTAAACTGAAAATAGTACTCACTGTTGCTCTTGTGTGTGATGGCGCCCTGCCCCCGCTGCCAGGCTCCCACCTCAACAACCAGCCGGTCTTGATCGCCGTGCAGCGCCAGATGCCTCAAACGACCATGAAGCCTGTGACCTACACCATGGCGTCGCCAGCCATCGTCACCACGTCGGTTAGCTCCGCCCCCGTCATGCAGACGGTGCACGTCCTCCACCAGATCCCGGCCGTCGCCATGGCAACTGTCGGCAGACAGTCCGCTGCCACGGTGAGACCCGGACCTCAGGAGAACGGCGGCGGAGAGCACCGAGAGATCAAGCGTGAGTTCCTGGTTTTTCCGCTCGTAGCAGTTCTGCTGCGGAGGAAGTGTGGCAGCCACCTGCTGTCGCAAAGCATTCTGTTTCAGACTGTATGTGTGAGCTGAGTTTAATATGATATTTTTTTTTTTTTTTTTTCTCCCTGCTCGTAGTCAAAGTTGGGTCGATCCCTTCCATCACAGCCTCGTCGATAGGCGGAGTCAGCCGCATCATCCAGAGCTCTCAGGCTGCGCCTCTGACGACGGTAACCATCGTGCAACAAGCCCCGCTCGGCCAGCACCAGCTCCCGATAAAGGCCATCACGCAAAACGGGACCCATCTGATCCCCATCAGTGCTGCTGCTAGCACAGGTGACACACACACACACACACACACACACACACACACACACACACAGAGAGCAACTAAGACATCCACTCCCTCTTCTTCATTACGTTACTGTGCTTAACCCACACCAATTATCGATTGGAGGAATAGCATGAAAAACGATTTGCAAGAGAAGTGAGCTGGGACGGACGGCCATATGAAACCCCCCCGATTGCCCTGAAAGCTGCAGCGTACGGTGTCCCGCCATGTCGGGCTGAGTGTCTTTATCCTGCACTCGCACTAAAATTGACACGTAGCAGCTGCTGCATGGTTGTTTTTGGTGATGTGTACATCTGCTGAAGGATGTCTTCGTCCTTGACCCACGTGAGAAGGATCATATGAGAAAAGTATTGTGTACAGTACATAGCAAGGGTAAAGTACGAGCATTATGTCATAAAAGCACAAGAGGTCAAAGATCACTCTGTAAACATAGCTATAAGATGAGTGCATGTCGTTCGTCTCTGCCGATTCAAAGTAGTCGTAATAACTCCTTTCTTTCTTCTTTCTGCCAGCCGTTGCAAACCCTCTTCACCTCCTGGCGGCCCACGCCTCAGCCTCAGCGTCCCTCCCTACCAAGAGGCAGAACGGAGAACTGCAAGGCCAACCCCAATCAAAGAGGGTGAAAACACAGGAGGAAGAGGAGGGCGGAGCAGCAGCAGCCGCCAACAACAACAACAACAACAACAACAACAACAACAAAAACGGCACTACGGACAGAGCCGGAGAAGCGGGGGTCAGTGAACAGATCGGTGACAAGTAGCCTCCACACACACACACACACACACACACACACACACACACACACACACACACACACACACACACACACACACACACACGCCGGTCTGCATCCTGACCCCTTGCTCTCCTGTACGCATTGAGCCTCACACCTCCCACACTCTCACCCTTCCATCATCAACTCCAAGGTGCCAAAAAAAACAAAACTAGACGAGACTCGGAAACACCCGCAGAACTACAGAATGACCCGCCCCCAAAATCCTCCTCCACATATTTAGCACCATGAAATACAGTACGATGCAAAAACTAAAACCAAATTTGAAATTCAAAGAGTTGCCGATGACGCTTGAGACCCAGACGGCAAGAAGAAGCACAGGCAGACATTTTCACAAATCCAAGATCAAAAAAAAAAAAGAATAACAAAAAAAAAGAGACTTTTATTGGACAAGTGAGGAGTCCTGAAACTTCCCCCCCCAAAGACGGAAAGGAGCCTCGTCCTGGTAGCATTACAAACGAGCGCTTTACTGTTTGTCGGATAGAGAAAGCGACAGAGCGGAGTCACCAGTCGTGTGTTCCGCTAAAGGGAAGCGCGTGTAACGTGCGTGTGGACGTGCCCGTCTCCGGCAGCTAGCCTCCATGTCGACCTACCTAACCCAGTCGTGAGTAGAGATGCAGTATTCCGTTGTACACGTGTATCTTTGGATCTTTTTTGAGTGTTTCTCCGTTTCCCAAGGCACAGATTCTATCTAGTAATAATTAACTAAAAGCTATAAGTGGGGTCTTTAAGAACATTTAAACATCACAACATGATATTTTGGGAATCTTTTTTTTTTTTTTTTTGATATATGTGGACTCTTTGTTCAGTGAAATGAATGTAGTAAAGAAAACACTATCTATGGAGTGGATGTTCTTTCTTTTTTCTCTGCTGATTCATGCAAATGAAATTTCTTAATCACTGTACATCTACAGATATTTTTTTTTTTTTCAGATTTTACAAATATCCTCTGAGATAAAGTATATTCCCATGCGTATTTGACCATGTGCTTCATCAAGCTTGCATGTTACAGATCTAGAGACAATGTACTTGAGCAGATTATCTGAATATGGAACTGAAGAAAATTTCGACTGAATCTACGTTATATGATTCTGACCAGTGCTGCACTTAACCCTCTTAGTTTTCTTTAGGTTTTTTTTGTACTCTGATTTTGCTGTTTTTTTTCCACCCCTGTCATCATGGGCTGTGTTTGTTACATTTTGTGTTGAAGTCGGCAACTCTTTGCTCGATTATTTGATTCTGTTCAGGCTACCAAACGAGCCTGTTCAGAATGTTTTCTATGTCACACAAGGAAAAACAAGCGATAGGTGTTCGTTCTGCTTCAGTGGGTGTTTTTTTTTCTTTTTCTTTTTTTTTTATATATATAAATTTATTTAAAACACAACTTTTTAGTTTGTATTTCTTTGAGTAAAAGTCTTTTTCTGCTGGGCAAATGCAAACGTACGATCTGTCTGTTTGAAGAGTTGTTTGTCCACATTCTGACAAAAACAGAGGATCAGACTTCTTAAAGGTACAGTGTGCGATTTAGCGCCATCCAGTGGTGAGGTTCATCCATTTGCCCCTCTTTCCAAGCGTGTCTGAGAACTACGGGGGTCCTCAGGTAGGGATGGGTATCGTTAGGGTTTTATTACAACAAGGAGCTACTCTTATCAATACCTTTTTAAAAAAGCACATAAAACATTCAGAACAGACAGAATTACAAGATATTTATAATTTAGATATGACTTATTCGTTTCTACAGCAGAAACAAGTGTTTACAATGGCAACGTCACCATATAAAGTCATTAAGTGAATAAATGATAATAAATAATGAAGAACACATATCAGATGGCATCAGTCATTCCTCCTGGCAGAGAAGTTCACAAGATGTAACTGAGGTAAACGGACTGGAGACGGACCGCTTCTGTTCCAGCTCGTTTGTAAAAAGACAGAAGAAAAGGCCGATCTTTCTGCTGTGTTGTAAACATAGCGGCGGAAGGCGCCGATCGAATTAGGTTTCACTTTCGTTTACATGTTCATGCTACTTGAACAGATGTATTGATAAAGGATCTGCTTTTTACTCACAAACTGTTCTAATGCACGTACAGTGACCAGCGTAGTCGTCAACTCAAGGTGTGTGTGTGTAAAAGGACCCTGAGCTAACGAAAAGATAACCATTCCTAGTTTCAGGTCATTATACACTGATTAAAACAGTTATGTTATAAATACAGATAATAATAAATATTAGTTTCTTTAATGATAGACTAACAATAAAATGAAGAGTATGGAACATTACTGGATGAGATTAAGATGTTAAGGACTTTGCTAGTAACCATTCCTCAGATATGAGAGGATGCGATTGTAACCATGTATGAAGAAAACATCCTCACTGTCGAAATACGGAAATGACTTATTTGGTAAACTGTGTTGGGCAAATTACTTGAAGTGAAAACATTCACTCACAATAATCCCACCTCACTTATTGAAAAGTAACATAACTATGTACAGTTACTCGTTACTCAGCACAACTGTGTCTATGGCGCCTTGTAAACAACTGAGCAAAACCAGGTGTGTCCTGAACGTAGCTTAACCAGTTCAGTGTGTGCGTGCCCCATGATGGAGGCGATGGAGATGCTCAGCACCTTTTACAATCATACCAATATGAAGACAAACAATAGTAATCACTATTTATTGAAAGGCAAATTAGAGCTCACTTACAGACATTTTATTGATCCTGTGAGATTTGAATTACTACTCAAAGAAAACACATTTTTTGGGGGGGGGGGGTTAAAAAAGAAATCAATAGATTCAATGAAACTTCTTTGCGTGAGCTTTTACAAGCTCTGGCCGACTGAATGCCATTTGGCAGGCTGAACATTTATGGGGTTTCTCTCCCGTATGGATCATTTGGTGTCTCTTCAGAATCCCCCCGCTGTTGAAACATTTGTCACATGTCTGACACTTGTACGGCTTTTCCCCCGTGTGCATCCTCATGTGTGCGGTGAGGTAATAGGACTGCACAAACCCCTTGCCACATTCTCGACACGTGAACGGCCTCTCCCCGGTGTGGTAGCGAGTGTGTATCTTCAGCTCCGACACCGACCGGAAACTCTTGCCGCACTCGACGCACGAGTACGGCCGCTCCTCCGTGTGGGTCAGGTCGTGTCTCGTCAACGAACTGGCACTTCGGAACAGCTTGCCGCAGCGGGAGCAAGGGTAGCGCACGCCGGTGTGTAGCTTGGCCACGTGGAGGTCCAGGCTCCTCTTGAGCACGTACGCTTGCCCGCAGTGCTCGCAGCAGAAGCGCTTCTCCGTGGCGCCGCCGTGGCAGCACAGCCTGTGCCGCTTCAGAGCGGCGTTGGACCTGCTGCCTTTCCCGCAATCCCAGCAGAGGAACGGCGCCTCTCTCGTGTGAGTCCGGTCGTGCAGCGTCAGAGCGGACGCGTAACCGAACGCTTTCGGACACTTGGGGCACTTGAACGGGAGATCGCCCGTGTGGAACCTCTCGTGCCTGACCAGACCTCTCAAAGCCGTGTACGTTCGTTGGCACGAGGTGCAGGGAAAGGGTCCTCTAAAGTCGTGCACGTCGACATAATGCTGGTTGAGGTCTATGAAACCGTTGAAACTCTCACCGCACTTAGTGCACGAACGGGACGTGTGTCTCAGATTATGCATTTTAAGTCTCGCCGTGTCTGGGAAAGACCTGTTGCATTCCACACAATACAGTGAGGCATCGGTGGCTTTATGCGTCTTTCTCGAGTTGAAACCCTTTGACTTCCTGCCTCTCTGATTACCCCGATGAGGTTCCTGACTCTGCTCCTCCATGTCTCCTAACTGGACTTTGCTGCTGAATGATTGGGTATTTTGCTGGGTGGGAGCAGGCACCCCCTCTCCTGAAGGAGCCCCCGCTTGTTTCAGAGTCATCCCGACTTCCGTAGGCAGAGTTCGGAGTTGGCTGCGATCTTCGCCTGGCTTTGGGTCTTGAGCGTCTTTTTCTTCGTGCGTTTCAGAGGACGAGTTCTGCGGCCGTGCCAGAGCGATTCGACATGCGTTGAACTCGTGCACCTTGAGGTCGTGCTTGAACTGAAAGCGTTTCTCACACCGCGAGCATCGGAAAGGCCGCTCTCCGGTGTGGGTCCTCTGATGTCGTCTCATATCTGACGCACGGCTGTACGTCTTACCGCATAAGGGACAAGTCTTGCTGGTTGACGGGACTCGAGGATTTCTCTTTGGCAGCTCATTGTTTGGTGTTGTTGAAATGTTTTTCACCTTTAGACCCCGGTGTTCTCTGACGGGCCTCTGGGATGTGACCACAGCAGGTGCACACAGTACAGGTGACGGCACTGCATTAGATATGTTGATGTTTGGAACTTTGCTGGAAGTTTCTTCTTTCGTGCAGTTTTCTGTCTCACTCGGGCTCATGACAATGACACTGTCATCTGTAGTTCTAACCAATGCCTGAACCTGTGTGTCCTCTCTAATATCTGTCACTGAGTGTTCAGCAGAGGGCTTACTCTCTGTGGTAACAGGTTTCTCAGCAAGGGTTTCAACATTGTAACCTACTTGGACCTCAACGGCACAGGAGTCTACGCTCGTCTTATCCCCGGCCAAAGAGTTGAGATGTTGAACAGAGCGGGAGATCTCGTGCTCTACTCCTTCTCCACCGCTAACCGTGGACTGATTCTCCAGGCCGCCGGTCTCTCTGCTCTCCGTCTTTACATCAGCTGCACTTTCTCTCAGTGTAGTGGTCTCCACTATCAGTTCTTTGTTGAATGCGTCCATGTAATCGGTTAACACGTTTACTTCTCGTGGCGTTTCTTCTTCTTCTGTCACGGCTGTCGTCAAAGGTGGCAGACAGAGAGCTGAACAAATGCTGGCACCGACTGTTTGATTATCTGAAAAAGTGAGATACACACAGTTACCACGAGATAAACAGCTGAGTGCCTTTATATATTAGCTCTACCGTGAATGTTGTACCGCCATCATGTCAGTTTTCCATCCAAACTACGCTGCATGCTTACCACTTGCATTGAGCTGAGCGAGGTCTTTGTGATATTCCAGGAGAGACTTAAGTTCCTGAGATTGACAGAAAGTCTGCAGACATTCAGACAGAACCGCAGGCACGTCGCTGAGCATACAGGCAACCTGCTCGTGAGGAAGATCACATCAACGGAATTGTTAAACATTGTGGTGGAAAATGCTCCGTTGCTTTCTTTCCAAGAATGAGATGTAGTTTACAATTTACAATGTATTCATTAGTGAGCTCCATAGGTTGAGGTCTGTGTGTTTCTCAACTTTGGACCAGGCCTGAAAAATGAAGCCAATGCTGAAGTGCCTTAAACTTGCATTCTCTCTACTGGCCAGCAGGGGGCGACTCCTCTGGTTGTATAGAAGTCTATGAGAAAATGACTCTACTGAGGGAATAAATCAAGAGAGAAGTAAACATTGTAAACATGAGTTTATGTCTCAATCTCTAGTTTCAAGTCTTCTTCAATACAGCATGATGTTCATTTAGTACATTTTGGTCCACTTAGTCAAATAGAGCAGAGTATGCTTCAGGGCGGGGCTACCTTGTGATTGACACGTCGCTACCACGGTGTTGTCTTGGAACTTTAACCCTTTCACAGTGTTTTCAGTTCACTAAAAAGATAATATAAATATATATTTGCCGGCCTAAAATGTCAGCGTTTGGTTGTACTTAATAACTCCACCCTCTAGAGTCACTTCAAGATGGAAAAAACAAGCTGGCGACGGCCAGAAAACCAAACTCAAGGCTTCAAAACTGTAGTCGGCAAACAAACGGGTGACTTCACGGCGACTACGTCCACTTCTTCTGTACAGTCTATGGTTTGGAAAGCGGTTTCCCCATTTCCATTCTTTGCGCTAAGCTAGACTAATCATGTTCTGACTCCAGCGTCATACTTAACGCACTGACTTGCATTTGATATAAATCTACTTGTCACTTGGAAAGAAAGCAAATAAGCGTATTTCCCAAAATTCTGAAACATTATTTGACTTTGAACTGCCGTAAATTTCTTCACAGCACAGTGTAAGTTACCGGTTTAGGATTTGGTACAGTAAGTAACTTGTCGAGCTGCGAGAGGAATATCTCCACAAACATCTGTATATCTTCAGAGTACTGGTCTCCAAATCTCACCGGGAAAACGTCCTGAAATTGAGCGAGTGACATTGATTAACAGTCGGGATGAAAATATCTCAAAAATCACACAACCGGAGACGCGTACCTGGAAGAAGCGCTGCCTCTCCTGCTGGTCGTTAAGCAGGGTGTGAATGAGCCCAAGGAGGCCCGGTGCAGACGCCCCATCTCCTGAATCTCTGATCTGTGATGAAGGGCAAAAGTCAGCAAGTTCTGGTTGTCATTTAAGAGAAGAGAATAGAAACCACAAAACGCGTGAAATAAAGACAAATGTACCTCTGAGTTCCACAGTGAAGTGATTATGTCCAGGTGTGGCTGAATGGTCTTGATGTCTATTGTCCGCTCTGGGCGACACAACTCCAGTGTCAGCTAAA
Organism: Lycodopsis pacificus; assembly: GCA_028022725.1. Lineage (NCBI taxonomy): Eukaryota > Metazoa > Chordata > Actinopteri > Perciformes > Zoarcidae > Lycodopsis > Lycodopsis pacificus. Next base: position 18,132,128 of record CM051708.1, read on the forward strand.
ACCAGGACAAAATGTTTTAAACTTCAGCCGTATGAGACGAGCAAACGCGTACGAGTTGTCGTGTGTCTCTGAACAGCAAATAAGTTGCAAAAGGAAACTCAATATCGCAACATATTGGCTTCCTCACAAGGTACCTGAGCCCGGAGGCCGAGGCTCAGCAAACACCTCTGTCTGGGATTAAGAAGCTCTGGGACGATCTCGGTGACTGCTGTCACAAAGTCGTCCAGCAGCCCGTAATTGGCCACAACTTTCTGCTGGACAGTCTCCCAGATAGCTGCAGAGACCAGCCGGAGCGGTGGGACCAGGAGACGCAGACTGGACCAGGGCAGAGGGGCAGCTAGATAACGAGAGAATGACGAGTCGTTTAGAAAGCAGTACAGACAGAACATATTGTGGTAATTCAGGAAAAACAAGCTGTGATAAATGTGCATGTAGAATAGATTGATATTAAAAAAAAAAGTATTTCTTAGGCAAATCATGTGCACAATAGGCCTATTATTCATAATTGTTATATTTCGATGCCCCATTTGTACAGCAGGATTTAGTAATTTTTCCTAAAATGTTGGTCTGTTAATTGGAAACGTTTCAACACACTGCTTGTTACGGTCCTCAGTTATACTTTAATGGAAGAAAATGATCGAAATGACAAGCGAACCGAATACAAAAGCTAAACTTTTCTTGTTGAACGCATGACATGCGTGCCGAATTGTAGATTAGATTCAGTTCCATTTCAAGTGCAATGTCCGTCTGGGGGAACAAAAACGCGAATGATGTCTTAATTTGACGGATTCCGGACGGAGTTCTGTGTCGTGTTTGAATGAGAGGCACGGCGGGCGACGTTTGTGAAACGCTCAACCGTAACACTGTCCAGCAACAGTCCTGCGCAACACAAAAAAACAAAGCTAATAGCAAGAATTAACTCACAATAAACCCTGGAAGGAAGATAATGCAACATATATATCTAATGTTCACTTTTTTCTTGAAACTTTAAATTACGTTCATCGAAGAAACAAACATTTCAAAAACCCCAAATGTTATTCAGCGGGATATTTTAGAGGTTATGGAACGAGGCCACGGCGATGATGTCACACACGATTAAATATGTATAATTTTGCGAAACATGACTGCTACCTGTCTTCTCTGACACGTGGTGCATACTTCGGCTTCACCGGTTATGTTCTCCTCTCAGAAATGGCAACGACCCATGGCGTTAAGCAGTTAAAGCCAAACAGAGTGAGCACTTACTAGAATCTGAATCCGGGGACACATTTAGCGGTAACACAGGAAGTGCAGACTATGCGGAAGTGGATGTCTGTTGACATACTGGGCAGAGACCGCACAGGTGAAAGACTGATCTGTTTTTATAACAAAGAATAACAATATAACAGTGGGATTACACGACTAAGATGGCGAGTATATAGCAGCAGGTTTTCTTAAAAACCACCGCACCCCAGGTTTGTTTGTTTGTTGTCTTGGAATTGGAGACATGCCCTGGCGTGTTGGTTTACAATTGGCTGCCATTACCACCATTCTCATCCTCTAATGTTGAGTGCGTCTCAGTGCTAATTCACCGGCCAGTCCGTTCACGTCTTCGAGACTGCAGCCGCCTGTCTGTCCGCTTTCCCACTCAGGCTTGTTGTCCGTTATGTGTCATCTACAGCTGAGGACACTGGTTTTTGTAGCGTGGCTGCTGGGTTACGTCGCCTTCCTGGTCTCCATCAGGAAGATGTGGACGGGGAAATACGTCCGTAGCCCACTCGCCCGCTCGCTGTTTATGAACATGGCGAGCGAGAACGAAGCGGCCGCGATTGAGACGCAAGAGGTAGGAATTCTTCTTAATCCCGTCCGGTAGGTGAACTCGCAGGGTCCGGATTGCTGCCCGTTTTGAGAGACAAACTACGGCCAACTCACGTATCAAGGCCAGACTCGTGTTTGTGCACCGTTTGCCATTGGCAAGCTACAGAGAATGGACTTGTTACACCTTTAAATGGAATTTGGCACAAGGCCGTCCAAAGAAGAGGGTTGATCTTTCCGAAAAGATCTTTTTTTGAACAGTTACTGACATTATTTTACTGTCGGTGCCCTCAAGTAAGTGTGCTGATCTGTTGTTTTATGATTTATTCTTTGCACATTCCAGTCTCACATTTGAGTTTTTAGCAATTAAGCTCATGTGAGCATGAATCCTGGATGGATTAATGGGTGGATAATATGTCAGAGTTGTCCATTGAAACACCAATACGGTACAAATCATTTGAAGAGGTTCAGAGCCTCCGATACACTGGATGCTGTACTTCAAAATAAGATGGCATGCCATTAAATGGTACCCACAAAATCTCAGCGGGAGAGAGTGCCAAACACCAACAGAGGAGCATCTGCACGCTGGAAGTTGAGCTCCCTCACGGCTTTTTATTTGCAAAGATGATGAACATTGATGTGAAAATGTGATGTCCAAAATTGTTCAATTGCACAAAACACAAAAGGATCCAATAAAAGGAACATATGTTATAAGAAGGTTTGATCCACGTTTAAACCATGGAGGTGGACGTAGATTGCTGCTGTAAATGCTTCCTCAGTTTGTCTTAACTTGGTGTTCTTCTTCTCTGCTGCTCTAGTGGTACCGGTGCGGACCTGACCTGCTCGGAGATTCAGTGCGACCCCTCTTTGTCCAGAGCCACCTGGACTCGGGCACCAAGGCTTTTCTCAAGGAGAGCGTGGAGAAGTCTGGCTGGCTGTTCACCCAGCTCTATCACTCGTTCGTATCAACGGTCCTCGGCCCGCTGGTCTCTCGCACCTCTATTAACGGGTGAGCGGCACAGACGCACATATGTCTCCGTTGTATCCCCCCCCCCCCCCCGTAGTGCAACCGTCCTCTGACGCCGCTCTCCATCTCTCCAGGTTTCTGGGTCGTGGCTCTATGTTTGTGTTTTCCACGGAGCAGTTCCAGCGGCTGCTCCGGATCGACCCGGAGTGGAGGGCCGACAGACTCCTGGACCTCGGAGCCGGGGACGGGGGTGTCACCGAGGTGATGGGTGCCCATTTCAGAGAGGTCTACGTAACCGAGGTTTCGCCGCCCATGAAATGGCATCTCCAGAGGAGGAATTACAAGTGAGCAGTAGACCACGCCGACTCACATCTCAGTGGGATAAACATCCCACAACACGGATCCCCTCAGTACAACAGATCTATGTCTGACTCACCTATCTGTTGCTCTGAGCTTCAAGTCGCTTCCACTTTGAGTTTGTTGTTGAGCTACCATTAATGAAACTCAACATTCACGACACAAATACATCAATAATGAATTAGAAAATGAAAGTCAGCATTTTTTACTAAAACTATAATTTCCTTGAAGCATTAGAAGCAATTTGTTACCATCTGAAAGTAGGTTCTTTCTTTCTGTCGTGCTTAGACTGCTGGGCATCGACGAGTGGCAGCAGACTGATTTCCAGTACGATGTGATCAGCTGTCTGAACCTGCTGGACCGCTGCGACGATCCTCTGCATCTCCTGCGGGACATTAGGCTGTCGCTGGTTCCCAACACGGGGAGACTCATCCTGGCTGCGGTGCTCCCCTTCCAGCCCTATGTGGAAATCGGTCAGTCGGGAATCAACTTGCTCATGATTTTCATAGACCTCCCTCTATGAAGCAAATAAAAAACATTCTATCTGTATTTGTTCCTAGGAGGAAAATGGCAGCGTCCCAAAGAACACGTTAAAGTAAAAGGAAAAACGTGGGAGGAGCAAGTGACCAACCTGTCCAATGAGGTTTTCCGGAGGGCGGGGTTCGAGGTGGAGGCCGTGACGCGGTTGCCGTACCTCTGTGAAGGGGACATGTATAACGATTACTACGTTCTGGACGATGCCGTTTTTGTTCTCAAGGCCTCAGAGGAGAGGTCAGAGTCTGCCTGAATACCTAATGCAACGTGGAACTGTGGGAGACCCCGCCAACACTCCTGGATGGATTTTAGTGCAATTTTCGTACGCTTCATTCATAAAACACAGTATTTCTGACGGTATTTCTTTAGAAATGGTGAGGCAGCTGTGAAGCTCAGGTACTGTAGTTCCTACATTTGCCAGCCATGTGGTGTGACGGTGATACCTCTACTTTTTAAACGAACTAACTGAACGGCAGTTAGCCTGTATTAAAATGCCACTGAAGATCAATTATTCTCAGACATGTCACTATGCGGTAGGTGTTCGGTTATCAGTGACAATGTTAACGCTTATTGTTTCATCATTGTGGAATGAGAATAATCCTGGGTGAATATTTCAGTTTGTGATGAAGAGGATCAGTGTATGCACACTTGATTTAAACATTGTATTACATTACAGTAAATAACAGTAAAATGATGGCGACCACAGCTGCCAGTAGTTTACTGTAATTAAACAGGGATTTTTACATTTTTACAGTGATTTCCTCTGTTATGTCGGCACTGCTGCTGGTACCAACTGGGAACTTGGGGCGTCGGGAGAACGGACATCGCTACGGGACGGGGTCATTATCTAACCCCTCCTCACTTGAACAGAAAGGTTACACAAATGAGTAGTTAATTACACTAACTACTACTACAACGTAATGTTGTCAGATGTCCCCACATTTGACCCATTGTTAAAATAAAAATTTTTAAAAGTGCGAACGGTAGCACTGCAGCAGCAAAATCCGAGTACACTAAGCAAGGGTGTGGTTTTTATTATTTTTTTTTTATTGTAAGAGGAAGATATTATTTAGTCTTTCAACAGTTACATGGTCTCGTTTTAAATCAGTGGTGCACAAATGCACTATTAAAAACGTCCCACAATTAATGCAATATTTGTATTGAAAGACTATCATATGGGTCCCAGAATAAAAAAATACACATGATGAATGGGATGTGGAATTGGTTGAGATTATTTTAGAGGCCGTAGAATTGTCGGTCTGGATTACAGTCAGATTGTAATAGCCGTACCAAACACCCCTTTACAATAGGGTTCAGATTGAGATTTATCTTGACTTTCACTCACTTAACCTTTGGACAGAACTGAAAGTTCCACCACGGACTTCAATGGCTAAATGAAGTGTGTCCCAACGCATTTGTTGGAAGTGGTGTAATGGTTTCATTAAATCACATATTGACGCTTCTGTGAAAAACATCAGTTTCGTTTTAGTTTAAATTTAAATATGAATGTGTTCTTATGTGTCAAGTATGTTGTACACATAGCTGAGGTGAATTTCCTGGTGTATTTCCTTGTACGTGTGCAACCTAGAACTGAACGAGGAAGCTCATATTTACTGTAGTTTCCACAGAGCTTGGAGGCAGCATTCATGCAACATAATTTATGCAAACTGTGCATCCCTCTCTTCTGATTGGCTGAGCGAACGAACGTGTTCCCGTCTTGCATTGGGTACCGTTGTCTTGGCCACGTCCCCGAGCCACGTCGCGCTTTGCTCGCCATTTTCCCATCTTCTGAAGCCAGAAACAGTCTATTTTAGTGTCACGGTGTCATTCAACACCGGCAGATCGCTAATTAATTGTTACCGCAGACAAACCGAGCTCTTCATAGAGTCTTGAATCGGGTTACCTCTGCTGGAGCTCCCACGAACATGAACGTTTTCAGGCTAACCGGGGATCTCTCCCACCTAGCAGCCATCATCATCCTGCTGCTAAAAATATGGAAAACCAGGTCCTGTGCCGGTAAGTAAGTCCGTCGTGTACCTTTACAGTTTGTACGACCTCCCGTTTTGCACAGAAGGCGTCTTGTCGTCTTAACTAGACGAGGAAAAAAAAGTATCTTCTGTCACGTTAGACGAAGCTCGTTAGCCAGTTCTCGGCTAGCGTTAGCCAGCTGGCTAGTAACACTGACGTCAGCTAGCCATCATTTCTGACACTCACTGTCACCATTGCGAACCATGGTGCGACGTGAAACTTGATAAATACTCATGTTGGGAAGAAAATTCGTAACGCTATTCTTAAAGTGCTAGCTAACGTTAGCTAGCAGCAGCTGCCTTGCTAGCTAACGTTAGCCCTGACAGTGCAGCGGGGCCCGCATTAACGTCAGGTAGGGACAAGGGGGCCCCAGAGGGCCACCAGTTGTTAGTTTGGCATGTTGGGCCTCGTCCTTTCAATTGTCAGGGGGGGGGGGAACTGTGCTAGCTTCACGTTTCACGTCGCCCCCTGTTCTTCCCATACGTTGGGTTAGCCCAGTGCGACCTCTCTGACGTGGCAGCACCGACAGCTCACTAGTTGGAGATGCAAAGTCAGTGACTGAATAGAGGTTAGCTAAATGATCGTACGGTGCGTTATCACGGTGAGACTTTGCTGCGTTGTCCTACTGCTCCTCCGATGGTCAAAGGTTAAGGTCGTATCACTGCAAGACAGACAGTCCACATCCGAGTTATGTCACTGCTGCTGTTTGCTTGAGGTTAAACCAGATACCTCTGCACGTGCAAGTCAATCTTGTTCACGTTTCAGTGATCTAAACTGCTGCATATCTGATCTATTATAAGTAGACTATGTCATGTTCCCCCATCCCAGTCTGACAGTTAGTGTGAATGAATGAAGCGTGTTGTCAACACACTCGATACACAGAGAGGCTTGGGACAAGTGCAGGTGAGGGTGAAGACTGTGGAGTTGCCCTCAGATAGACATCCTCAAACCTACAATACGCGCTGCTTATTAGAGGGGCTACAGTGTGACTTTGTAATAGCCAAGCTCCTGAACTAAAGTAGCTAAAACTACCCTTACACGCTAGTGAAACAGAATGGTAAACAAACTCTACGCTTGCATTTTCGAGTTTCCAATCTCAGTCTTGGCTCCGACATGTTTGTTATCTGTACAGAGGCTGGCTGCAGGCAGTGAACATTGGATTATGAATGAGTAAAATGGTTTCCTCGCGCGTGGAGGTAAAGTGAACAGGTGTATGCGGTGCAGTGTTTGTGGTTTGAAGTGAGTAAATAGAGATGTTGCTGTTTGCTTTAAAATGCCATTGCTTGTAGTTTGTTGCTAGCCCAACAAACCAAATGTCATTTTGTGTGTTGTGAGCTCTGGCCGCTACCTTTTGAAAACACAAGCAAACAAGAGTACGTTTAAATGCCGAAAGGTTAGATATAAATGGGGTGGGTAGAGCGGGTCGTCCCTTTTAACCACAAGGTTGGTATACAGACCCCCCCCCCCCGACTCCTCCTGACCGTATGTTGACGTGTCTTTGAGTGAGACGCTGAACTCCAAGTTGCTCCCCAGGTGTGTCAGCAGCCCACTGCTCTTAATGCGTAGGGTGGGGTTGTATGCAGGAGTGTATATATATTGTAATAAACCTATTTGTCAGACGTAACCGTGTTTGAATGCCCTCTGCGGTCTCCCCACAGGTATTTCTGGAAAGAGTCAGGTCCTGTTTGCCTTGGTGTTCACCACTCGCTACCTGGACCTGCTCACCGCCTTCATCTCTTTCTACAACACCACCATGAAGGTGAAGCACTCGCACGTTCGCTCACTCTCTTATCCTGCAGCTGAACTCTGTGTGTCGCGCCTGTGTTTGCTAAAGGATGGCTGTGTAAGATGTCGCGGACTTGTGTGACGTCGTTGCTCCATTTCTATTCGTGACTGTTCAGTACGCACTGGGTGAAGTGATTGTCTTACCTGTCGTGCTCTGTCCGTGTCTTTCAGGTCATCTACATCGGGTGCGCGTACGCCACCGTGTACCTGATCTACGCCAAGTTCAAGGCGACTTATGACGGGAACCACGACACGTTCAGAGTGGAGTTCCTGGTCGTCCCCGTCGGCGGCCTGGCTTTCCTGGTTAACCACGACTTCTCTCCCCTGGAGGTCAGCAATACTGTGCAGACACAATGTGATTCCTGTAGAGGCAGGAGGATGCGCATGTTTGTTGTTTGTGCTTTTTTTTTTGGAGTGAGGAGTCTAGAAACGGGCGACTCAGTGGTAGAGCAGGTCGTCCTTCAATCAGAGGATCAGCGGTTCGATCCCCGGCTCTAGTGTATGAAAGGGTGAATGATGACATGTAGTGTTAAAGCTTTGAGTGGTCGGAAGACTAGAAAAGCGCGATACAAGTACAGTCCATTTACACGACAGTTAGTCTCAAAGAAAACTAAAAACTGTGCAAACATGACATTTTGGATTTGAAGCCAATAAAAGAGGTGAGCTGAAAATCATAGATGAGGCAACATGTAGACACGATTTCTTGCAGAAAGACCTGAAGGGCAAACTCTGTGTCTGTCTCTGTCTGTATGTCTGTGTCTCTCTCTCTGTATGTCTCTGTCTGTGTCTCTCTCTCTGTCTCTCCCCCTCTGTCTGTCTCTCGGTCTCTGACTCTGTCTGTCTCTGTCTGTCTCTCTCTCTGTGTGTCTCTGTCTCTGTCTCACCTTCCACTCAGTGGTGAAGTGCGTTAAACCAAATGTATTTGAATTCAGGCACCACATATCTCAGACATCTTCCTCCCATGATTATTGTTCCCACCAACCCTCCGTCTCCCCCTCTGCTTGTTCCAGATTCTGTGGACGTTCTCCATCTACTTGGAGTCGGTGGCCATCCTGCCGCAGCTCTTCATGATCAGCAAGACGGGCGAGGCGGAGACCATCACCACCCACTACCTGTTCTTCCTGGGACTCTACAGAGCCCTCTACCTCATCAACTGGATATGGAGGTTCTACTTCGAGGGCTTCTTTGACATGATCGCCATCGTCGCTGGGGTGGTACAGACCATCCTCTACTGCGACTTCTTCTATTTGTATGTAACGAAAGGTGAGTGCCGCTGCGTTCAGGTTTCATTTTTATAAGAGTGTTTCTCATTTGCTCTGGTAGTCGGTTAGGTATCAAGCAATACAATTCATAACGATGTTGTCATTGGTGTATAATCACCTAAAACTGGTTATATTTCCATTAGCTTAGATATATAGCCGTTTATTTCTACAGACAAACGGCACACTGGCTCTAACAGGAACTCCAGTGCTAAATTATTATAGACTGTACACACACACACACACACACACACACACACACACACACACACACGCGGAAGTAAGTCAGCATACAGAGACACTGAAGTGAAGAAAACGGTTGTCGACAACTACGCTTCAACAAGCACCAACATGTAAGCGAAAGTGAAACCTAAATCAGTCGGCTCTGTCCGCAGCCTCTCGTCCACCTCCGCTGTGCTGACACGCGCACAGATCTTTGAGAAGTCCGTTCGTCTTCGTTTGTTCTGGTGAACGTCTCTGCTGGCTGAGAGGACAGGATGAGGAGAGGATTGACTGATGCCATCTGATGTCTGTGTTCTTCATTGATGATGATTATTATCATTTATTAACATCACTCAGGAATGTGATTTATTTTATTGACATTTTAGATTAGTTTCTTGTGAGATATTAATAACTTTGCTGTTGCTGCTCTAGAACCACTATTTAGTTTTATTTCAAATTAATTCTATTGCTGAATTTATTTGTTTTTAATGTTTTAAAAAAAAATGCAAAGACTGTCATGAAAAATAACCACGTGTTGATCTGAGCAGCTCTTTGTAGTAATATAATCCTAATGATGCCTACGAAAACAAAGTGAGGTGCTGCTACATTTAACATCCTTTTGACAAAACGGAGCAGTCTAATGTCGCTCATCACAGTAACCCCGCGAGTGTTTACAGTGGCAGCGGATGCCCTGACCCGAGGCGAACCCACCAATAGAAACTCCTGGCTCATTCAGCAGCATTCACCGCTGCAGCCAAACTCAACTCGTCGGTTTCTGATTTGCGTAATGAAAACACAAATAAACCTTCATGAGGACCACCGTGGGTCTCAGACACGCTTGGAAAGAGGGGGTGAGTGTCGGGGTACGTTGTTGCTTGTAGTCTCCACCACTCATCAGCATCATCAGCATCATCATCATCATCGCCCTTTATGCCTCCTGGCATGTAGGGCAGCAACTGAAGCCTTCCCTTCCAGTTGCTGGATGGCGCCCCATGAGTGGTTGAGGCTCTGCATCTTCTCCACAGTTCTTCTCCGTGTTTCTTGGTCGGCCTCTTTTTCTTTTCCCTTCTGGTGTCCAATGTGAGGCTGTTCTTGTAATATCAGCAGGGTCTTTTCTCCAAACATGTCCTATCCATCTCATCTTCTTCTCATTAGGATGGTCGCCTTGTATTCTTGTTGGCATTTGTCATACAGTTCTTCATTTGAAAATGTGAAGTATTCGCCTTAAACTCTTGGTGTGGAAGGTTGATAGTCTGTTGAGATCTTATGTCCTTCTCCAGCATTCAGAACCGGACAATAGAGTGGATGAAACACAGCCCTGATGCACTTCAGTTTGCTCTTGATGGTCACCACTGGATGCTGCTAAATCTCACACACTGGTCCTTTTAATATGGCCCCGGACCTGCCAGACTGTCCCGTATTAATATTAAATACTGAATGGAATTTCATATGTTCTGTTCCCAGCTTCACAACACAATGTCCCAGTTAAGACCGGGTTATTCTAGAAAATAAGTACTAATAACTGTTTCATGAGATAAACGAGAAACACAACAGTCCTACACAAATTCATTTAGTTTTTAAGTTCAGGCTTCGTGAAAAACTGTAGTCTTATCTCTTCAAATTAAAAGCGTGAAAGAAACGTCATTCTTTGGTTGAATTGCTCATAGGCAGAGCATTGTCATGTAACAAAAAGTCTCTAGTGCTAGGCACATAACACCATAACTAACTGTGTGCATGCAGAAAGAAAATATGCAAATACTAGTATGAACCGATGAGGCTGTTTTCTTGCGCTTATGAATGCCGTCATGTTGTCTCGTTTCAGTGCTGAAAGGAAAGAAGCTGAGTCTGCCGGCTTAAGTGCCAAAGAGGAGTGCTTTGGGAGACTCAGAGGGGGATCTGAGGGGAGGAGGAGAGGTAGTGGACCCCCCCCCCATACCCCCACCCTCCACCACCACCACTTCCTCCTCTTCCCCTCCCGGCAGTGTAAGATGCCTGAGACAGAGATCGATCGGGAGCCGCTGGCTGAGCCTTCTTCTGATCCAGAATCAGCGGGATCAGAACACACTGCAGAGGCTGCTCCGTGGCCTTTCGGGTTTCTGTTTGATGCATCTTGCCGTAACTTTTTTTTAATAATCTGTATAAAGGAAGAAAAAACAAACAAACAAACAAAAAAAAAAAAAAAACACGATTTTTTTCTACAGAAAAATGTGTACGCTGAAGATTTGACACATTGGTGAAAAAGAGCTGAAGATGTAAAATTGCCTTTGATTTGGCGTTGTATGATAGTGAAGTGGACTTCTTGTGGTGGGATATTATCGACTCAAGCGTTTGTAATAGTATTTGCAATCGAAATAAATGTGCGGTTTTTTTTTTTTGTTTTTTTTCCTGAATCAATTTGGGGAGGAATTTGTCGAATCCTCATAATTTTGGCGGTCAAATTCTTCATGTTTTGCTTTTCTATTTTTGACCACTCTGCATTTCCATGTATAAAGTCTGTTTTAGTTTCCCGTGCACATGGTAGAGCAGGAATTCAATGTACAACATTTAACTCTCTTTCCCACAGAGCCATGTTTTCTTCTAAAGCCTTCAAAATACACCGGTATCAGTTGCTTTGTGTGAATGGAAGTAAAGGGTTGGAAATTGTAAATGGCTTTCTTCATTTCAACACCCCTTCTATTACCCAGTGAGGACACTATATAGATATATCTAGCTATATATCTTTTAAGTATACGTCTTTGCTGGTAATGTGTTGTATGTGAAACATCACGGCAGTAAAGTCCTTTATTTTAATTTTACACGCAGATGTATTTGTTTTAATCTTACTTCCTGGTTTCCAATCAGCAGAGTCCGTGGTTGTTGTGCGTACTTTGACAGTAGAATGAAATCTCCCTGTCTGAGATGAGCACAGCTCTACAAACGCTGTTCAGCTGAAATAGTTCTCGAGACGCGTCTGCTTCTATTTTAGTTTTTACCCACCATTTCAAGTTTCCTTTGAATTTCTTACGACAGCTTTTGCATGATGTTGCCACCACAAATAAAGACTTTATGGGAAACATTTGTGTCAATGCTGTGGTTACAATGTTAAAAGAGTTCTCCACCGATTCAGCGTCGCAGCTCTCGATGGAGAAGAGAACCGGAAAGATTGTATTTTTATTTATTTCATCACATATTTCTCTTTGTCGAGACCTGGCTGTACATTACCTACCATGCAACTCAACCACGGAGAGTCAGGTGTCCCATGCTAGTAGCTGCTCATGTAGCCTCTTGCCTTGAGCAGTAGTACATAAGTCTGGCTTCCTCGAGCCACAAAAGGCTTAAAATGTGTATATGCAGTGTATATATATATATATGGGGGTATACTGGGGCAGTTGATTTTATTAGGATTGAAAAATTATGTTCTTCCAGTCTTTATATCTGCAGTCTTTGAGGCACATGAGAGAGCCGGGATGTTCCTATTGTTCTGATAATCGTAGCCTACTTATAACTGAGTGTAATATGAAAGGTTGGCTTAGTTCTGTTTGTTTTGCTGATGAGAGGAAATGAAAAGAATGAGAGGGCCTGTTGAGTCTGCCTGAATATGTTTATTTGGTCTCATTTATTGACTATTAGAAAAACAAAGTGATTGTGATTTATCAAATGTTTATCTCGTTAAACGGTCGGTTTACCTATTGTGTGGCCATGTTGAAAGCTGCGTGGAGGGAATCGATACGCAGTCCAGTTTGAGGACACAGCAGACAGAAGTTCAAGAAGAAATGCAACTGAAAAGTGAGTCTCTGTTTCTTTTAACTTGTTTCTTTGTTTTCTTTCATTCTGTAAAAGAAAAAAATCACAACACACTTAGCAATGCATTTCTCAGATTATTTGTGATGTCTCATCCGTATTGTCATTTTGTCCTCCATCCTCATCTACCATCTAATGTTCTCGAGCTGTATCCTCCCTCCCTGTTTCATCTTCACCACCGTCCTTCTCGTGGACTGTACAGTTTACACGACCTGCGCTGGGTAGGAACCTTCGACCTCGGGCAACCCGGAACGAGATCTCCGTCGGACCATATCTTTCTAACAGCTTCCTCGACTAAACTGAGAGGGAGAGGACTTCTCCAGTACATGTAACATTTTACTGCTAACACAGAACTCATAGTAGCTGAGTGCGGTGGATAAACGGAATGGCAGATATTATACCAAAGGGTAATTGTGAGTAACTATTCACATGTAATGTACTGGAGACACTTTAGTTTAGCGTATAGCTAGCTAACCTAACTGTTGGAATGATTTAATTAACTGCGTTGCCGAGCAGACATCCATATTAATTCATCATTTTTAGCTAACTGCAGCCATACACGACATTCAGAGCATTAATATAGAAGCGAACCACTGTCTTCTGTTGTGTAACTAAAGACACTGCGGAGTAAAGTCTCCCGTCACTCTCCCTCTTTGTGTTGTTATCCCAGCTTCTCCTTGCTTTGTTGACACATCCGGGTCACCCGCGCGTGCTTTTAGTGCATGTGAGCGTGCCCCAGTGGGTAGCTCGTGACCTGCACTGCTCTCATACGGCGGTTACAGCTGGAAACGAACACGTTGAGATGTTGAAATGTTGCTGTTGTAATAATATCTAAAGATATGAAAGGAAATGGAATTATCTTTAAAGTTGAAGTGCTGAAGGAAGTTGAAGTGACAGGTTGAACATATTACTAAAATAAGTGGAAGTGCCAGTTTCATATGTAAGCGCTGTGTTTTTTTTGTTCTCTAAGCATTGTTACAAATGTCAAAGGGATTTTGAATGAGGTTTTCTTACTGCTGGAACAGAACCCAGACATTCCTCTTTCATTCCATTTATTAAGCGGATTCAACAACGTGGGCACAACAAAAGCATGTGACGGGGAGATGAATTCATAGTAAATGAAGATGGCCCTTGTGTAAAAGTAAAACCATGTCCTAGACATATTTTAAGACCTGCTCTTAAAATATGTTTTACATTTTTATTCTATTTTATTATTTTATTTTATTATTTAAATTTTTTAATTTTCTCTGTGTATATAATTTATTGACCCTAGTGTCACATTGTGTTTTTTTTGCTTTTAAATGTCTGCTCTGTTTAAGCACTTTGTGATATTACTGTCTGTGAAAAGCGCTATATAAATAAAATTCATTCATTCATTCATTCATTCATTCATAACCCCTTGTGGTTTGCATTCAGGCAGCCCTCTCCCCCTCTGCGCTCTGCGCCTCCTGGTCCCACCGATTCGACTGGTCTCGGCGGCGATCTGGCAGACCGTCCAGCAGAAAGTCGTGGCCGATTATGGGATGCTGGAGGAGTTTGTTTCCGCGGTGACAGACATCGTTCCAGAGCTACTCACCCCGCACCAGAGGGCCCAACTTATCCTGGGCCTCAGAGCACGGGTGAGGAGGCGCAGTCGTCAATTATCAACCACTCTTAATTATTGCTGTAGGAACTGCTGTGAATTTGGTTTTTTTTGTGTATTTTTCGCACACCCGCTTCCTTGCGGGTTTAGCTGATCCTGGAGTTATGTCAGGTCGAAGCTACTGCCGACTTTGGGCTTGTTCAGCCACACCTGGACAGAGTGCAGATGCTGACCGAGGCGTGGGTGATAGAGGTGAGTTCAAAGGTTGCCTTGTAAGAAATCGGATAAAGGTGTCTTTTTAAAAATAGCCGCGCACTGACAATGTAGTCGACTCATTTCCTTTTTTCTATTTTTTTTAAATGCCCATGTCATTTTATACAGGGCGGTGCGGCAAATATGAAAGTGCCACACTCCAACTTTGTGGATCTAGTCAAGAACTTGCTGAAGAATCGTGACGAAAGGGAACACTTCTTTCAGGTCAGTGTTAGTGTTGCACCTCCAACATGTTGTGTTTATAAAGAAGGAGCTGAAGGCCTCCAGATTCACTTTATTTGAAACCAACAGACTTGTCGAGCGGGCCTTGCGTTATTGTTCATGTATGCCAACAATATACACCGACTGTGACTCTGTAATGCATATTGAATGAACGTGTCTCTCTACATTGACTCCCCTTGCATCGTGTGTCTTTCTCTGAAATCTTCTTTTTCTAATTCGTCAATGAATCCGGTCATTGTAGTTTTTCAGAGAGTTCTAGTAAATATAAGACGCGCCGTGTCTTCCAGAAAGTTTTCCCCGAAGAGTTTGGTCCCACATATGATGACGCGCTTCACGCCTTGATGTGGATGTTTCTGTCCAGACTCGAACAGTTTCTTCCTCTTCAAACGTTCCAACAGGTACAAAAAGAAGAGATCAACATAACGTTGTGCTGGAAACAGTTGATGTTGCCTGAAATTTTGTGTTTGTTTGTTTTTTTTTCACCTTTTTTCTGCCTTTCCTTTCATTTTCTCCAGGTTTCCTCCATGTTTGGCGAGGTGTCGTCAGTTCTTGAGGACTGTATGGACTCTGTGTGTCGACGTGAGGAGCTCAAAACCCTGCTGCAGTATCACAAAGACTTCAGCCAACTGGATCACAATGGCAAGCCTCTACAGTTACCTATTCCTGTCAATACACTCTGATTATGAAATATGAATGACCCTTGTTTTTTTTGTTTTTCTCTTTTCAGATGGTTCCTTGGATGGCACCTGCATTATTTCAGCTCTCAAACTCGCCAGTGAAGAAAGAACTGAGACCGATAAATCACCAGCCCGCATCTTGGATCGTAAGCTATCATGTACATCTGATTTGGAGAAGGGATCTTTGACATTGTCTCACGACACAACCGCAGAGGGTCATACGAGTGGGATGAAGGTGGATGAGACTAGTGTGACTGCTGGGGAAAGTGGAACAGGGGTGCCTTTGGGAGGTGTTACGGGACATGAAGAAAACGCAGGGCTTGTTGAACGCCAAGCGGAGAAGGCTCCTCGGTTTCTCAAACAGTGCCGTGTTCAGCTAAAAAGACTGGACATGCCGCCGCGGACCCTCCCTGCGAGACGAAACAAAGGCCTGAGGATGAAAAAGATTCTGTTGGAGGAGAAGAGAGCTCTTTGTGAAGAGGCCCTCCCTGCCTACAAGTCGGCTTCCAGGAAAACAAAACCCTCCAATCGGACTCTCGTACACATCTCTGAGGAGTCGAGCAGCTTCGGCAAAGTCGACTCCTCGTACATGGCTCCCATCGACGATTGCAGTGACGACTCGTGGTCTTACTACTCTGATGAGGACTCTTGCAGCGGTCTTAGTATGGCCGAATCGTGGTCCAACTACTCGGGTGACGAGCCTCCCGTCGGTAGTTCTACTGAAGGTGATTCCAACGAGGACCCGTCCTTCGCGGGTCCTAAAAAGGTAACGGCTGCCAGCAGAAAGCCGGGCGTCTCCGGCGTCAAAACCGGCGCTCCCAAAAAGACTCGGAAAGTCCAGTGTATCATCTGCAATGAGCATGTGAGCACGAGCCTGAGGACCCACATGAAAACCCACTTCCCCACCGATGGTTACGCCTGCCCCCGGTGCGACAGCAGGTTCAAGCTCTACTCGTCGTTGAGGCTGCACTTGAACAGGACCTGCTTCGAGCACGCTCAGCAGCAGGCGGATCCGGCCAAGGCGGGAGAAGCCGAGAATCTTTTCAAATGTGACGAGTGCGGCGAGGCTTTCGGGCACAAGGTTTCACTGGAAGGGCACAAACGGACCCACAATGAACTCTACTGCGGCGTGTGCAGGAAGGTGCTGCGGGACGCGGCGACGCTGGCCAGGCACAAGGCCTCCCACACCCTGTTTCAGTGCAACCGCTGCGAGGAGACCTTCGCTCTGTTCAAGCCCTTGCTCAGGCACTGCCAGAACGTCCACCAAATCAGGAGGCCGTTCAAATGCAACTATTGCCCCAAAGTCGTAGCCAAGCTGCGCACTTTGATCGCGCACGAATGGAAGCACACGGGCCACCTGCCGTTCCAGTGCGCCCTGTGCTGCCTGAGGTTCAAATGCGACGCGGATCTCACCTCCCATGAGAGGGTCCACACCAGAGAGAGGCCCTACCTGTGCGCCGATTGCGGCAAGACGTTCTCCCAGAGGTCCAACCTGCTGCGGCACTTGAATTTCATCCACGGCGAGTCTCGGAAGGAGAAGGAGTATTCTTGCACCGAGTGCGAGAAGTCCTTCAAGGAGAAAGGGGCCCTGAAGAAACACCAGAAGGCCAAA
>CM051708.1:18811719-18821719 GCA_028022725.1 Lycodopsis pacificus
CCTCCAGCAGAGACCGGTCCACCGTGGACAGACCCGGATCCTCCAGCAGAGACCGGTCCACCGTGGACAGACCCAGATCCGGCTTCTCTGCAGCCTGGAGACCCGGGACGTATTGCTGGACCCGCTGGAGGGAAGGGAGGCACGGGAGAACCAGGACTGAGAGGAGCAGACTGTCAGACCCTGCTGCAGTAATGAGAGGTTTTCTAAAGAGGCTGGTGCTCAGAGTCACGGCCACTTTAGTCCACAGGGACCAACAGAACCAGCACTAAATAAAAGTTATTTTTATTAGACAACTTCAATTAAGTGATGGAAACAGATGAGAACGTTTTATGTCATTTTGCTTTTTCCAGACAGCCTTTTCTAATGCGATATTTCAAGACGCACAGAAATAAAGGTTGTGATAGTTTGACCTCTCCTTGGCGAGAGAGTTTCAAAGTGGGAGAAGTAATTTCAGGCATCAAGGACTAAAAGACCCAGATCCTCCAGCAGAGACCGGTCCACCGTGGACAGACCCGGATCCTCCAGCAGAGACCGGTCCATTACTTGTGTTTCTTAGTTTCCAGAACTGTGCAATAACACATTGGCCTCATATCATAAAAGATATTCTCTTGGCAAAATATCCGCATGCAAATGCAGCTGCTAGGTTTGAAACAAAAAGTCTCATAAACGCTCTCATAGTTACTGGCAGCAACATTAGCATTGTAGCTACGGTGGCATAGAGGCACAGAGCATTAAGATGCAGGCCTGTCAGACTTTGGCTACATAGTCTGACAGGCCTACAGGCAATACTGGTGAAAAGCAATTGATTGCTGGTTTGTGTCTTTTCATATGATTTGTTGAGACATAACAACACCATATACACAGTTCTAGAAGAACCATGACATTCTAGACCTCATGGTTCTGGAACTGTGTATATGGTGTTGAGAAAAAGCAACACCATATACACAGTTCTAGAAGAACCATGACATTCTAGAACTCATGGAACTCATGACTCATGAAAGCCATGGAAGTGATGTAGTGTGCACAGATGACCACTCAGACAACATTTTTGTTAGGAGACAAACTGCAGATATTATTTGTGCCATAAACTACTGACCAGTATAGTCGAAATGGACAGAAGACGAGAAGGAGCTCATCAGAGAAGAGTCCATGGTAAGTACTTGGTTTATCAATTTAAAGACCTCTCTGTAATATACAATCTTTCCAAAAGCTGTTGAACATCACTTCACCAGAGAGACAGACATGAAGCTGCCTGTCTGTCTGCTCTCATGAGGATGAAATATAATGCCAGTGTTCATGCTGCTGACTGGTGTTTATTAGGTAACTTTATTAAACACAACGCGTGATAAAGCTCACAGAGATCTGTCCTCTGCTATGAACTTGTCTGTGTGACCGCGTGGCCAAATGGAAATCAGAAGTCTCTCAACTGGAATGTGTCTCCAGAGGAATGAATAGTTGCACCTTTAGAGAAAATAACTTCTTGGTGGAGGAATAAGAGCAAAACATTTGAGAAGATATGGCGACGCTCCTTGGATTATATGAGGAATCTCCAGGTTCTGTGACTCCTGTATTACACAGGAGCTGGTGCACACGATGCTGTGCATCGAATCAACAGCAGACTCAGTCAGTTCAACTGGTGACATGTTTGCATCACTGTTTACTGTTTTTTCATTGGCAGTCTACCTTCAAGGCAAGACATTAATTCATAGATTTAAATACCATTTCATCTTTTGCCTGTAAAATAAAGAAATGATCGATATTCCCATTAATAGTGTACAAGGAGCGTCATCACATCACAAACTACATCACATACGTTTAAAACATATTTCATTGAATCAGAAGAAAACTGGAATGAAACGATCTTGAATACATGCAATTACATCAACTAACAAAAAGATGAGCAGAATATATGTGTGTACGTATGGAGCCACGTGTCATAAAGCACATTTTGCACATTTGTTATTAAACAACAGTCACCTGTCACCTGTTATTATTAAAATTACGATGTTGTTCATCATTCGAATGACAACATGTTCTGTGTTGTGCTGGCCGAGCTACTTGGACTGGTATACAATGTAAACGTTTTCCTGTCAATATCTTAATGGATAAAGACTCGACAAAGATGGATCACAGTTCGCAGTCACAGTTAGTGACATTAGCTCACAACAAACTGATGTTCCTCTGTTTGGCTTTATTATGTTCAGTGTAAAATCATAATTTATATTAGATATAACAAACGTAGGAGGGATTCATATTTGGGTTTGGGTAACATATAGTTGCTGTTACCTACAAATGCAATAAAACAGAATATTTGTTTTTCTGTTTAGCTGAATTTCAGGCCAAATACCAGCAGGGGGATCTGCTCGGCACAGGAGGCTACGGATCCGTGTTTGCTGGCGTCCGCAGAGAAGATAATGTACCTGTAAGTGTTACACACACACACACACACACACACACACACACACACACACAATATGGTCAAGAAGTGCTAACCAAGTCTTGTTTGTACCTCGTAGGTTGCCATCAAACACGTTCCAAATGACAAGATTGACTGCAAACACGTGAGTATGCAACACCTTCTGCTGTTCAAATGTGCTGCGCTCTCTTTCTGAATGTGTTACGGATGTTTACGTGTTCATGTGTTTATGTGTCTCTCTCATACTCAACTCTGTTGTGATGTTTCAGAACGGGATCTCCACGGAGGTCGCCGTCATGTTGAAATTGAAGAAAACATTCAATGTCACATCGGCACCCGTACAGCTGCTGGACTGGTACACCCTGGACCAGGAGCTGATCCTGGTGCTGGAGAGACCAGTCCATGCCACAGACCTTCACGCCCACATCAACAACAACGGAGGACCCTTAGAGGAAGATGCAGCCAAGGTAAGCAGTCGGCTCCGAGTCACAGCCATGAGAACATGTCAGAACATCCCCCCTGATCATCATCTCTCTCTTTTTGTCTGTCAGGTGATTATGAAACAGCTCATTGACGCAGCGATTGACCTCGAAAGAAAAAAGATCTTCCACCGGGATATTAAACCGGAGAACATCTTAATTGAGACCAGCACGGCGATCCCAAGAGTCAGGCTCATCGACTTCGGTCTGAGCTGTTTCTGTAAGAAAAGCTCACGTTACCGGGCCTTCTTCGGTAAGATGTCTGGCTTTACTCCTGCTCTTCACTAACTTACCCATCTGTGACTTTACATTGAAACAAAGCTCCTCATCCTCACTGTCTTTCTATGTCTGTATATTCTAGGTACTGAACAACCCCCAGAGTTTCGCGATCATCGTTATCACAGTCCTGGACCGACCACAGTATTCCAGATGGGACTGGTGCTGTATAACATGCTCCACAGTGTTGCATTTGTTTCGGTCAGCTTCTATGAAGACAGACAGACGATTCGCAACAACCTCTCCAAAGGTAAGAAAAAAATACAGAAACATATCGGCAGACACAAATCTGTTCATTTTAGTTCACACTGTGATGGATCACCGGAGCCGTCGCCCTCACATTCCTTCTCCTTCTTTCTCTCCAGATTGCCAGGAATTCTTTGAAACAAGTTTGTGCGAAGACCCGAAAGAGCGTGCTACCCTGAAACAGCTCAGGATTCATCCATGGCTCTTATAACTTTATAATTTTGGGTGATACAAAAATAAATTGAATTGAATAAAAAACACTCTCGTGTCTGTGTGCTAAAGATGAAGCTAATAACTTAATAAGATCAATTATAAAGTGTTAATAAATGATTCATAACTTATTTGGATGTACATTCATGCATTTATATATATAATGGTTAGGGACTATGTTAATATATGCTTTATAAACGCGTATTAATACTGCAGATCATGATTAATTCATGATTTATTAAGGTAGTCACTACTCCTTAGTAAAGTGTTTTATGTGACCTCATCTAAAGTGAGGACTATTTATGCCTTACAAAGCATTTATAAATGACATTGAAAGGCCAGCAGTGCCTCAAAACACATCGTTTTTGAACAGAAAAGGCAAATAGACAAAACACAAAGTGATCAAGAACATATCAATATTCATTGCAAGATGCAAACAATGTACTGTTAAATACAAACCTCTCAGGCACTCATTCATGTAAGAAACAAACAAACAAACAAAGATATTATCCTTCAGGAGAACATGGCTAGACTAGACTAGCGCTAACCAGGAGCTTTGCATATATTAGTTTAGATTTACTTATTGAATTATTCATTTTAACCAAGCATAAATAATCCTCACTTTAGATGAGGTCACACAAAACACTTAATAAATGCTTTATAAGGCATAAAGACACAGGGTCCTTCTTCCATTGCTCCCGTAGCCGTGCTACGGTGTGTAAATGTGTGTGGATGTTCGTCCCGATTGTCACAAATATTCAGTAAAGGCGTTTCCATTCATCCATTTTGCGCATCAACTATTTTTCAGTCAAGTGAGCGTAAAAATAGTTTCCAGCAGAGACCGGTCCACCGTGGACAGACCCAGATCCTCCAGCAGAGACCGGTCCACCGTGGACAGACCCAGATCCTCCAGCAGAGACCGGTCCACCGTGGACAGACCCAGATCCTCCAGCAGAGACCGGTCCACCGTGGACAGACCCAGATCCTCCAGCAGAGACCGGTCCACCGTGGACAGACCCAGATCCTCCAGCAGAGACCGGTCCACCGTGGACAGACCCAGATCCGGCTTCTCTGCAGCCTGGAGACCCGGGACGTATTGCTGGACCCGCTGGAGGGAAGGGAGGCACGGGAGAACCAGGACTGAGAGGAGCAGACTGTCAGACCCTGCTGCAGTAATGAGAGGTTTTCTAAAGAGGCTGGTGCTCAGAGTCACGGCCACTTTAGTCCACAGGGACCAACAGAACCAGCACTAAATAAAAGTTATTTTTATTAGACAACTTCAATTAAGTGATGGAAACAGATGAGAACGTTTTATGTCATTTTGCTTTTTCCAGACAGCCTTTTCTAATGCGATATTTCAAGACGCACAGAAATAAAGGTTGTGATAGTTTGACCTCTCCTTGGCGAGAGAGTTTCAAAGTGGGAGAAGTAATTTCAGGCATCAAGGACTAAAAGACCCAGATCCTCCAGCAGAGACCGGTCCACCTTGGACAGACCCAGATCCTCCAGCAGAGACCGGTCCACCGTGGACAGACCCAGATCCTCCAGCAGAGACCGGTCCACCGTGGACAGACCCAGATCCTCCAGCAGAGACCGGTCCATTACTTGTGTTTCTTAGTTTCCAGAACTGTGCAATAACACATTGGCCTCATATCATAAAAGATATTCTCTTGGCAAAATATCCGCATGCAAATGCAGCTGCTAGGTTTGAAACAAAAAGTCTCATAAACGCTCTCATAGTTACTGGCAGCAACATTAGCATTGTAGCTACGGGGGCATAGAGGCACAGAGCATTAAGATGCAGGCCTGTCAGACTTTGGCTACATAGTCTGACAGGCCTACAGGCAATACTGGTGAAAAGCAATTGATTGCTGGTTTGTGTCTTTTCATATGATTTGTTGAGACATAACAACACCATATACACAGTTCTAGAAGAACCATGACATTCTAGACCTCATGGTTCTGGAACTGTGTATATGGTGTTGAGAAAAAGCAACACCATATACACAGTTCTAGAAGAACCATGACATTCTAGAACTCATGGAACTCATGACTCATGAAAGCCATGGAAGTGATGTAGTGTGCACAGATGAACACTCAGACAACATTTTTGTTCGGAGACAAACTGCAGATATTATTTGTGCCATAAACTACTGACCAGTATAGTCGAAATGGACAGAAGACGAGAAGGAGCTCATCAGAGAAGAGTCCATGGTAAGTACTTGGTTTATCAATTTAAAGACCTCTCTGTAATATACAATCTTTCCAAAAGCTGTTGAACATCACTTCACCAGAGAGACAGACATGAAGCTGCCTGTCTGTCTGCTCTCATGAGGATGAAATATAATGCCAGTGTTCATGCTGCTGACTGGTGTTTATTAGGTAACTTTATTAAACACAACGCGTGATAAAGCTCACAGAGATCTGTCCTCTGCTATGAACTTGTCTGTGTGACCGCGTGGCCAAATGGAAATCAGAAGTCTCTCAACTGGAATGTGTCTCCAGAGGAATGAATAGTTGCACCTTCAGAGAAAATAACTTCTTGGTGGAGGAATAAGAGCAAAACATTTGAGAAGATATGGCGACGCTCCTTGGATTATATGAGGAATCTCCAGGTTCTGTGACTCCTGTATTACACAGGAGCTGGTGCACACGATGCTGTGCATCGAATCAACAGCAGACTCAGTCAGTTCAACTGGTGACATGTTTGCATCACTGTTTACTGTTTTTTCATTGGCAGTCTACCTTCAAGGCAAGACATTAATTCATAGATTTAAATACCATTTCATCTTTTGCCTGTAAAATAAAGAAATGATCGATATTCCCATTAATAGTGTACAAGGAGCGTCATCACATCACAAACTACATCACATACGTTTAAAACATATTTCATTGAATCAGAAGAAAACTGGAATGAAACGATCTTGAATACATGCAATTACATCAACTAACAAAAAGATGAGCAGAATATATGTGTGTACGTATGGAGCCACGTGTCATAAAGCACATTTTGCACATTTGTTGTTGAACAACAGTCACCTGTCACCTGTTATTATTAAAATTACGATGTTGTTCATCATTCGAATGACAACATGTTCTGTGTTGCGCTGGCCGAGCTACTTGGACTGGTATACAATGTAAACGTTTTCCTGTCAATATCTTAATGGATAAAGACTCGACAAAGATGGATCACAGTTCGCAGTCACAGTTAGTGACATTAGCTCACAACAAACTGATGTTCCTCTGTTTGGCTTTATTATGTTCAGTGTAAAATCATAATTTATATTAGATATAACAAACGTAGGAGGGATTCATATTTGGGTTTGGGTAACATATAGTTGCTGTTACCTACAAATGCAATAAAACAGAATATTTGTTTTTCTGTTTAGCTGAATTTCAGGCCAAATACCAGCAGGGGGATCTACTCGGCACAGGAGGCTACGGATCCGTGTTTGCTGGCGTCCGCAGAGAAGATAATGTACCTGTAAGTGTTACACACACACACACACACACACACACACACACACACACACACACACACACACACACACACACACACACACACACACACACACACACACAATATGGTCAAGAAGTGCTAACCAAGTCTTGTTTGTACCTCGTAGGTTGCCATCAAACACGTTCCAAATGACAAGATTGACTGCAAACACGTGAGTATGCAACACCTTCTGCTGTTCAAATGTGCTGCGCTCTCTTTCTGAATGTGTTACGGATGTTTACGTGTTCATGTGTTTATGTGTCTCTCTCATACTCAACTCTGTTGTGATGTTTCAGAACGGGATCTCCACGGAGGTCGCCGTCATGTTGAAATTGAAGAAAACATTCAATGTCACATCGGCACCCGTACAGCTGCTGGACTGGTACACCCTGGACCAGGAGCTGATCCTGGTGCTGGAGAGACCAGTCCATGCCACAGACCTTCACGCCCACATCAACAACAACGGAGGACCCTTAGAGGAAGATGCAGCCAAGGTAAGCAGTCGGCTCCGAGTCACAGCCATGAGAACATGTCAGAACATCCCCCCTGATCATCATCTCTCTCTTTTTGTCTGTCAGGTGATTATGAAACAGCTCATTGACGCAGCGATTGACCTCGAAAGAAAAAAGATCTTCCACCGGGATATTAAACCGGAGAACATCTTAATTGAGACCAGCACGGCGATCCCAAGAGTCAGGCTCATCGACTTCGGTCTGAGCTGTTTCTGTAAGAAAAGCTCACGTTACCGGGCCTTCTTCGGTAAGATGTCTGGCTTTACTCCTGCTCTTCACTAACTTACCCATCTGTGACTTTACATTGAAACAAAGCTCCTCATCCTCACTGTCTTTCTATGTCTGTATATTCTAGGTACTGAACAACCCCCAGAGTTTCGCGATCATCGTTATCACAGTCCTGGACCGACCACAGTATTCCAGATGGGACTGGTGCTGTATAACATGCTCCACAGTGTTGCATTTGTTTCGGTCAGCTTCTATGAAGACAGACAGACGATTCGCAACGACCTCTCCAAAGGTAAGAAAAAAATACAGAAACATATCGGCAGACACAAATCTGTTCATTTTAGTTCACACTGTGATGGATCACCGGAGCCGTCGCCCTCACATTCCTTCTCCTTCTTTCTCTCCAGATTGCCAGGAATTCTTTGAAACAAGTTTGTGCGAAGACCCGAAAGAGCGTGCTACCCTGAAACAGCTCAGGATTCATCCATGGCTCTTATAACTTTATAATTTTGGGTGATACAAAAATAAATTGAATTGAATAAAAAACACTCTCGTGTCTGTGTGCTAAAGATGAAGCTAATAACTTAATAAGATCAATTATAAAGTGTTAATAAATGATTCATAACTTATTTGGATGTACATTCATGCATTTATATATATAATGGTTAGGGACTATGTTAATATATGCTTTATAAACGCGTATTAATACTGCAGATCATGATTAATTCATGATTTATTAAGGTAGTCACTACTCCTTAGTAAAGTGTTTTATGTGACCTCATCTAAAGTGAGGACTATTTATGCCTTACAAAGCATTTATAAATGACATTGAAAGGCCAGCAGTGCCTCAAAACACATCGTTTTTGAACAGAAAAGGCAAATAGACAAAACACAAAGTGATCAAGAACATATCAATATTCATTGCAAGATGCAAACAATGTACTGTTAAATACAAACCTCTCAGGCACTCATTCATGTAAGAAACAAACAAACAAACAAAGATATTATCCTTCAGGAGAACATGGCTAGACTAGACTAGCGCTAACCAGGAGCTTTGCATATATTAGTTTAGATTTACTTATTTAATTATTCATTTTAACCAAGCATAAATAATCCTCACTTTAGATGAGGTCACACAAAACACTTAATAAATGCTTTATAAGGCATAAAGACACAGGGTCCTTCTTCCATTGCTCCCGTAGCCGTGCTACGGTGTGTAAATGTGTGTGGATGTTCGTCCCGATTGTCACAAATATTCAGTAAAGGCGTTTCCATTCATCCATTTTGCGCATCAACTATTTTTCAGTCAAGTGAGCGTAAAAATAGTTTCCAGCAGAGACCGGTCCACCGTGGACAGACCCAGATCCTCCAGCAGAGACCGGTCCACCGTGGACAGACCCAGATCCTCCAGCAGAGACCGGTCCACCGTGGACAGACCCAGATCCTCCAGCAGAGACCGGTCCATTACTTGTGTTTCTTAGTTTCCAGAACTGTGCAATAACACATTGGCCTCATATCATAAAAGATATTCTCTTGGCAAAATATCCGCATGCAAATGCAGCTGCTAGGTTTGAAACAAAAAGTCTCATAAACGCTCTCATAGTTACTGGCAGCAACATTAGCATTGTAGCTACGGTGGCATAGAGGCACAGAGCATTAAGATGCAGGCCTGTCAGACTTTGGCTACATAGTCTGACAGGCCTACAGGCAATACTGGTGAAAAGCAATTGATTGCTGGTTTGTGTCTTTTCATATGATTTGTTGAGACATAACAACACCATATACACAGTTCTAGAACCATGACATTCTAGAACTCATGGAACTCATGACTCATGAAAGCCATGGAAGTGATGTAGTGTGCACAGATGAACACTCAGACAACATTTTTGTTAGGAGACAAACTGCAGATATTATTTGTGCCATAAACTACTGACCAGGATGGACGGATGTGGAGAAGGAGCTCATAACAACAGAGTAGTAGTCCAGCGTAAGTACTTGGTTTATCAATTTAAAGACCTCTGTAATATACAATCTTTCCAAAAGCTGTTTAAAGATGGAGTCTGTGATTCTAATCCAAAAACACTTTTTGTTAAATTAAGGGATTATCTCCTCATGCTCTGCTAGCTGGCTGTTC
>CM051708.1:18826719-18831719 GCA_028022725.1 Lycodopsis pacificus
AAAGACCCAGATCCTCCAGCAGAGACCGGTCCACCTTGGACAGACCCAGATCCTCCAGCAGAGACCGGTCCACCGTGGACAGACCCAGATCCTCCAGCAGAGACCGGTCCATTACTTGTGTTTCTTAGTTTCCAGAACTGTGCAATAACACATTGGCCTCATATCATAAAAGATATTCTCTTGGCAAAATATCCGCATGCAAATGCAGCTGCTAGGTTTGAAACAAAAAGTCTCATAAACGCTCTCATAGTTACTGGCAGCAACATTAGCATTGTAGCTACGGTGGCATAGAGGCACAGAGCATTAAGATGCAGGCCTGTCAGACTTTGGCTACATAGTCTGACAGGCCTACAGGCAATACTGGTGAAAAGCAATTGATTGCTGGTTTGTGTCTTTTCATATGATTTCTTGAGACATAACAACACCATATACACAGTTCTAGAAGAACCATGACATTCTAGACCTCATGGTTCTGGAACTGTGTATATGGTGTTGAGAAAAAGCAACACCATATACACAGTTCTAGAAGAACCATGACATTCTAGAACTCATGGAACTCATGACTCATGAAAGCCATGGAAGTGATGTAGTGTGCACAGATGAACACTCAGACAACATTTTTGTTAGGAGACAAACTGCAGATATTATTTGTGCCATAAACTACTGACCAGTATAGTCGAAATGGACAGAAGACGAGAAGGAGCTCATCAGAGAAGAGTCCATGGTAAGTACTTGGTTTATCAATTTAAAGACCTCTCTGTAATATACAATCTTTCCAAAAGCTGTTGAACATCACTTCACCAGAGAGACAGACATGAAGCTGCCTGTCTGTCTGCTCTCATGAGGATGAAATATAATGCCAGTGTTCATGCTGCTGACTGGTGTTTATTAGGTAACTTTATTAAACACAACGCGTGATAAAGCTCACAGAGATCTGTCCTCTGCTATGAACTTGTCTGTGTGACCGCGTGGCCAAATGGAAATCAGAAGTCTCTCAACTGGAATGTGTCTCCAGAGGAATGAATAGTTGCACCTTCAGAGAAAATAACTTCTTGGTGGAGGAATAAGAGCAAAACATTTGAGAAGATATGGCGACGCTCCTTGGATTATATGAGGAATCTCCAGGTTCTGTGACTCCTGTATTACACAGGAGCTGGTGCACACGATGCTGTGCATCGAATCAACAGCAGACTCAGTCAGTTCAACTGGTGACATGTTTGCATCACTGTTTACTGTTTTTTCATTGGCAGTCTACCTTCAAGGCAAGACATTAATTCATAGGTTTAAATACCATTTCATCTTTTGCCTGTAAAATAAAGAAATGATCGATATTCCCATTAATAGTGTACAAGGAGCGTCATCACATCACAAACTACATCACATACGTTTAAAACATATTTCATTGAATCAGAAGAAAACTGGAATGAAACGATCTTGAATACATGCAATTACATCAACTAACAAAAAGATGAGCAGAATATATGTGTGTACGTATGGAGCCACGTGTCATAAAGCACATTTTGCACATTTGTTATTAAACAACAGTCACCATAACAACAGTCACCTGTCACCTGTTATTATTAAAATTACGATGTTGTTCATCATTCGAATGACAACATGTTCTGTGTTGCGCTGGCCGAGCTACTTGGACTGGTATACAATGTAAACGTTTTCCTGTCAATATCTTAATGGATAAAGACTCGACAAAGATGGATCACAGTTCGCAGTCACAGTTAGTGACATTAGCTCACAACAAACTGATGTTCCTCTGTTTGGCTTTATTATGTTCAGTGTAAAATCATAATTTATATTAGATATAACAAACGTAGGAGGGATTCATATTTGAGTTTAGGTAACACATAGTTGCTGTTACCTACAAATGCAATAAAAGAATATTTGTTTTTCTGTTTAGCTGAATTTCAGGCCAAATACCAGCAGGGGGATCTGCTCGGCACAGGAGGCTACGGATCCGTGTTTGCTGGCGTCCGCAGAGAAGATAATGTACCTGTAAGTGTTACACACACACACACACACACACACACACACACACACACACACACACACACACACACACACACACACACACACACACACACAATATGGTCAAGAAGTGCTAACCAAGTCTTGTTTGTACCTCGTAGGTTGCCATCAAACACGTTCCAAATGACAAGATTGACTGCAAACACGTGAGTATGCAACACCTTCTGCTGTTCAAATGTGCTGCGCTCTCTTTCTGAATGTGTTACGGATGTTTACGTGTTCATGTGTTTATGTGTCTCTCTCATACTCAACTCTGTTGTGATGTTTCAGAACGGGATCTCCACGGAGGTCGCCGTCATGTTGAAATTGAAGAAAACATTCAATGTCACATCGGCACCCGTACAGCTGCTGGACTGGTACACCCTGGACCAGGAGCTGATCCTGGTGCTGGAGAGACCAGTCCATGCCACAGACCTTCACGCCCACATCAACAACAACGGAGGACCCTTAGAGGAAGATGCAGCCAAGGTAAGCAGTCGGCTCCGAGTCACAGCCATGAGAACATGTCAGAACATCCCCCCTGATCATCATCTCTCTCTTTTTGTCTGTCAGGTGATTATGAAACAGCTCATTGACGCAGCGATTGACCTCGAAAGAAAAAAGATCTTCCACCGGGATATTAAACCGGAGAACATCTTAATTGAGACCAGCACGGCGATCCCAAGAGTCAGGCTCATCGACTTCGGTCTGAGCTGTTTCTGTAAGAAAAGCTCACGTTACCGGGCCTTCTGCGGTAAGATGTCTGGCTTTACTCCTGCTCTTCACTAACTTACCCATCTGTGACTTTACATTGAAACAAAGCTCCTCATCCTCACTGTCTTTCTATGTCTGTATATTCTAGGTACTGAACAACCCCCAGAGTTTCGCGATCATTATTATTACAGTCCTGGACCGACCACAGTATTCCAGATGGGACTGGTGCTGTATAACATGCTCCACAGTGTTGCATTTGTTTCGGTCAGCTTCTATGAAGACAGACAGACAATTCGCAACGACCTCTCCAAAGGTAAGAAAAAAATACAGAAACATATCGGCAGACACAAATCTGTTCATTTTAGTTCACACTGTGATGGATCACCGGAGCCGTCGCCCTCACATTCCTTCTCCTTCTTTCTCTCCAGATTGCCAGGAATTCTTTGAAACAAGTTTGTGCGAAGACCCGAAAGAGCGTGCTACCCTGAAACAGCTCAGGATTCATCCATGGCTCTTATAACTTTATAATTTTGGGTGATACAAAAATAAATTGAATTGAATAAAAAACACTCTCGTGTCTGTGTGCTAAAGATGAAGCTAATAACTTAATAAGATCAATTATAAAGTGTTAATAAATGATTCATAACTTATTTGGATGTACATTCATGCATTTATATATATAATGGTTAGGGACTATGTTAATATATGCTTTATAAACGCGTATTAATACTGCAGATCATGATTAATTCATGATTTATTCAGGTAGTCACTACTCCTTCGTAAAGTGTTTTATGTGACCTCATCTAAAGTGAGGACTATTTATGCCTTACAAAGCATTTATAAATGACATTGAAAGGCCAGCAGTGCCTCAAAACACATCGTTTTTGAACAGAAAAGGCAAATAGACAAAACACAAAGTGATCAAGAACATATCAATATTCATTGCAAGATGCAAACAATGTACTGTTAAATACAAACCTCTCAGGCACTCATTCATGTAAGAAACAAACAAACAAACAAAGATATTATCCTTCAGGAGAACATGGCTAGACTAGACTAGCGCTAACCAGGAGCTTTGCATATATTAGTTTAGATTTACTTATTTAATTATTCATTTTAACCAAGCATAAATAATCCTCACTTTAGATGAGGTCACACAAAACACTTAATAAATGCTTTATAAGCCATAAAGACACAGGGTCCTTCTTCCATTGCTCCCGTAGCCGTGCTACGGTGTGTAAATGTGTGTGGATGTTCGTCCCGATTGTCACAAATATTCAGTAAAGGCGTTTCCATTCATCCATTTTGCGCATCAACTATTTTTCAGTCAAGTGAGCGTAAAAATAGTTTCCAGCAGAGACCGGTCCACCGTGGACAGACCCAGATCCTCCAGCAGAGACCGGTCCACCGTGGACAGACCCAGATCCTCCAGCAGAGACCGGTCCACCGTGGACAGACCCAGATCCTCCAGCAGAGACCGGTCCACCGTGGACAGACCCAGATCCTCCAGCAGAGACCGGTCCACCGTGGACAGACCCAGATCCTCCAGCAGAGACCGGTCCACCGTGGACAGACCCAGATCCGGCTTCTCTGCAGCCTGGAGACCCGGGACGTATTGCTGGACCCGCTGGAGGGAAGGGAGGCACGGGAGAACCAGGACTGAGAGGAGCAGACTGTCAGACCCTGCTGCAGTAATGAGAGGTTTTCTAAAGAGGCTGGTGCTCAGAGTCACGGCCACTTTAGTCCACAGGGACCAACAGAACCAGCACTAAATAAAAGTTATTTTTATTAGACAACTTCAATTAAGTGATGGAAACAGATGAGAACGTTTTATGTCATTTTGCTTTTTCCAGACAGCCTTTTCTAATGCGATATTTCAAGACGCACAGAAATAAAGGTTGTGATAGTTTGACCTCTCCTTGGCGAGAGAGTTTCAAAGTGGGAGAAGTAATTTCAGGCATCAAGGACTAAAAGACCCAGATCCTCCAGCAGAGACCGGTCCACCGTGGACAGACCCAGATCCTCCAGCAGAGACCGGTCCACCGTGGACAGACCCGGATCCTCCAGCAGAGACCGGTCCACCGTGGACAGACCCAGATCCTCCAGCAGAGACCGGTCCACCGTGGACAGACCCGGATCCTCCAGCAGAGACCGGTCCACCGTGGACAGACCCGGATCCTCCAGCAGAGACCGGTCCATTACTTGTGTTTCTTAGTTTCCAGAACTGTGCAATAACACATTGGCCTCATATCATAAAAGATATTCTC